>JARJRV010000100.1:0-30516 GCA_030783925.1 Aschersonia sp. MBC 735 | reverse complement strand
GGGGAAAAGAAAAGAAAAGAAAGACAAGACCAAGAAGAAGGAAAAGACAAAACAAGAATAAAACAAAAGTGCAAGACGTCGCGACGCGGACCCATCGTCTCCCACAGCTCAGACCACGATCTGATATCGACCACTGCCCCCAATCCAGCACCAAACGAGAGAGAGACTCTGGCGCAGAGGACGCGCGCGCGCCACCCGGACCTGTCACGTTTGAAGACCCTGCCCTCAGCGATCTGACGATGCACCAACTGAGAAAAATCAAAAGTGACGTGGCTGGCTGGCCTCATCTCAGCCCACGACCTGTTGCCGTGGTGGTCATAGCTGCAAACTTTAATGCAAGCCATGCGCCCAGGTGGCTTCTGGAAGAAGGCACAGAATGCCAGTTAAGCCGTTTCGCATGACGGAAACAGAAGGCCGCATGAATGCTTGGTGTCAAGGGCCATCATTGCCCACCCGGGCCGGACGACTGAAAGTTTCCGCGTCACACTCTTGAGATGACATCTTTGCCTAATTTTTTTTCTTCCTTTGCTTCTCGGCCGCCTTCCACCACCACCACCAGCTGAGCTGGAGAGAGATGCAGGCCGGCATGATCCCTGCTTGGCCCGCGCCAAGAGGAGCTTTTTCTTCGCGCCATCATGTCACTGGCGGCGATGCTGTCCATGACCGACCGCCACGACGCCCCAAAACCCCCCCTCGTCGTGCAATTGAGCGCTCGAGATTGTATTTCCAAAACTCTTCCTCTATCTGTGTCTTCGCTCGTCAAAAACACTAGGTCAATCATCCCAGCCAAAGCAGGGCAAGCACCTGGTGTAGATCGAGCACAGACCCCCAAAACGGGGAACATGTGATGCTTCAATCCCGTTTTGCCCTCAATCAACTTCAAACGCGCCCGCTAGCCTTGCCATGGAACAGGGTTCCCGGCAAGCGTCACTCCCGAGTAGAAACCGCCGAACCATGTCCTCGGAGAACGTGTCAAGGGGACGACGGCAACACAACCCCCCAACAAAGCCCGTGAATAAGGCCCCATGTTCCAAGACCGCGCCTCCCAACAGTCAATAGCCCAGTCCATTCTTTCTAGACGCCTTCCAGAATCAAACAGGAACGCCCAAGGTGAGAGAACAAGGAAACAAAAGGTCCGTGGCCAGAAAATCAGCCAATCCGACCCTTGGCGCAACGCCTGATATGCACGTCTCGACGCATTATTCGCAATGCGCCCGGATGTACAAAGCCTCATCGAATCTTCTCTCTTTCTTCTTCTGCTTTAGTCTGGAGTATGATATATACCACGCCCCCGGATCCGCGTCAATGCCCGTTTCCCCGCCCGTCCGCCCGGCATCCCGACGCGACGCATGTCTTGCCCTGCATGCCGACTTGTAAGTGGAAATGAACCGGTTATCTTTCGTTGTACAACTGCGAATAATTGGAGCCGAGACGCATCATGTTGGTGGTGCTCATGGCCGGTGGACCTGCCGACTGGGTGGGCGGAGGAGGAGCTGACTGACAAAATCATAATTCTCACGGGTAATCAATAATGGGTTGTTCTGGTGATTGTCGCGACATGACCTTTGCCATGTTGGGTCCAGCAAACATGACAATGAGCTCCGCCAACTGTCAACACCCCGGTCGCATCCAAAAAAATGATACCACGGACCAGCCTTTTGTGAGGTTGGATACCGCCGTCGTCTGCGGCTTCATCCACCCCTGCTAGAGCCAGTGGACATCAAGTCAAGTGTCGTTGATGTTGTTGGCATTGACGCCCAAGTCGCCATCACACACAAAGCCTCATCATCTAGCACATGCACCTACGAGTCGGCAAGTACAGCGGGAATAGCTCAAACAAGAAGAGGCACCCATCGTATGCATAAAGTATGCATAAAGTATGCAGATTGTCCCCCGTCTACACAGTACTCCGCTTGTCATCAGCTGGCAGAGAACGTCAATGGGGAACAACACAAGAAATGAAGGCCCATGACAAGATCCCCAGAAGCATCAAGAAATGGCCAACTCTCGTGTGCCTACAAGGCCGGCTGCGAGCCAGCATGATGACGTCTCCAAAAGAATGTCCCGTCCTTGTCATCGCTCGCAGAAACTTCCCGCTGTACAGCCCAAGAAATCTTGGTATCGCTCTATCGCGATGCACTCTAGTGCATTGATTGACCGAGGCAAGTAGCGCGCCCTGCTGCTCGGTGTACGTTTTTGTCTCTCGATTGCTCCCAGCACAACTACGCCATTAGGAATCTTTCCAATGCCACCAGCGCCCGCAGCCAAAGCCCATTTCGCACCCAGCGTACCTCCCTCTGCATCTGCGAAGGACAAGTCCGTCTGCCTGATTCAAAGTTCGCTCGCAGCCACTCACTGACCGCGAGTCACTCCGTCTCCGTCGAGATGTATCTCCGTGACTTCATCCAAGCCTCCATCTCCCACTCCATTCGCTGGCACTGACATGAAGCCGTTTCCGTCCCGAGCTTCATTCTCCTCAATCGATGGGGCTAATACCATGTCTGTGTCCTCTTTCAGGGCGGCTTGAACCCTTTCGTCTCCCGATGAGTTGCACTGGGCATCGTCGCTTGCAAAGTCAGGATGGGTAAGCTCACCATCCGACCGTGATTCTAGTTTCGTAAAGGTCCAATCCTGAAGCATGCTCAATGGCTTCACCTCGGAATCGCCGAGCTCGGCACTGCCAAGAGTTTCGTCGTCTTCGATGCTGCGACGAATTGTGTTGTTATACGCCGGAAAATCACCATAGCCACCCCTATCGTCGTTGTCGCGTGGTCTCAACGGTGGCGAAACCGTCGTCTTGACCGGCCTCAGGCTTGTTGAATCTTCATCCGACTCGGTTGCGTCACTGTTCGAGTACTCGCTGTCGAACTGGCTGAAGATTGCCTTAAACCTCGATCCGCCCAAGGGCTTGCTGCTTCTGCGTCGATAGAAGAGGAGATATGCCGCGCTTGTGATGACGGAAGAAGGATCGGAAACCATGTTCACGGAAGAATCTAGCTCAATGGTCAGCCATACACACACCTCGCATCATGGTTCAACGTCCATGAAGAGGACAGTAATACGCACCATTGTAGTTATACCATCGCCCATCCACGAAGTTTTTGGCATAAGCCGTGTAGTGTCCACCACCCAGGCCGCCGTAGTGGTCGTCCACCGCGATCAAGTCATAGATCTCTGCCTTCCCGTCCTCCTTCTGGATGACTCTGGAGGTGAGGTCTAGGCCGTCGATGGGGAAATCAACCAGGACATCCAACTTGTCTCGACGCCAACCAGAACTGCTGAAACGCTTCAAGTGCGCCACAAGAATGTCTGGCGTTTTCCACAGATCGAATTTCTTGCTGGCTCGACGATGTTCTTTGCATCGTGGACAGTACCACATGTCTTGCTCGGAAAGAACCTCGGCCCGCTCAAACTCGTCGAGACATTCCTCGAGAGTGATTCCTCGCGTGCGTCGCGTAGCTCGCCGATGTTGTGCCGCCTTGAGGCTAGCATCATGCAGAGTCTCGGGATCAAGAAAAGTCCGGCAGCCTTGAGCGGCATTGTGGCCCTTGATGGAGTGGCCACCAAACACTGTCTCCCATGCCTCTTCATTCCAGTCTACGACAATTCCCTCGAACAGTCGAATAAGCGGGCCGCCATCGGCAACAGCAGGGAGCATGGGCTGAGGAGCGACCGTGTGGACTTTCTGAACCATTTTGCTTGCTCGCATTTGCTTGTCACGGCGCTTATTTCCCTTTTTGCCATACGCCTTGTGTCCCCTGAACTTCTTACGGCCGCCGGCGCCGGAACCAATTTTGGGGTTCACCTTGCCAGGCCGTCCGTTAAACTGGGAAATGTGTTAGTCATACAGTCGTGACGGATAGAGGAGCCCTTTTCGCTTTACCTTTGTGACGGATGGCGCGTCTTCGTCACTAGACTCCTCCAGCATGCGAGTACGACCAGGCTCTTGAACGACTTCATCCTCATCCTCGCTATCGTCGTTGCCAGAACCAGTCCCATGCGAGCTGGTTTGGCTCACATCATCACCGTCCTTTACGCTGGACTCGGGGATACGATCCGATATCTTAGGTAGAGTCTTTGTGTTATCGACACTGGACCAACCGGTCGGCACGGGACCCTCTGTATCGTTCTTGAAGTAGCAGAGCTGGAACAAATTCTGAAGTTCCGGGTTCAAAAATCGCTCCGCGTCGGTCCATGGGGGAGCCTCTGAGTTAAAGTGCTTCAGGACCTTCGATTGGGTGAGGGGCATACTCGTTGGGGAGCGGTTCACAGCGCCGTCCGTATTCTTCATTGTCACGTCTACCATGTCATCTTCCCCCTCGACCGAGTGAGCAGCAATCTTAGCGTCCCCGGAGGAGTCCGCATCTGACGCTGTAGTGATGATCAAGTCACCATCTGATGCTTCAGACCCGGGCGACTCTCTCAATTTCGACCAGGTAGAGAACGTGGAGACTTTCTGTAAGATTTTGCGCTGGATAATTTCATAGTTCGACGCCTCGTCCCTCGTCAAGGTGATGAAGTGCGGCGGAGAAACGCCTTCGGGGCCTCCCCGACCCAGGACTTGAGGTCTTCGGTGAAGCACTGGGACCACCATGGTGTCACACTCGGCTTCGCTCCACGACGCAGACTCTGGAGGAGCGTCGATGTCCAGCATGGATCGATACTTCTTTTGTGGTCTTTTACTCGGCCAGTTGGTCGGGATCGCTTCCAGCTCATGCACAGTCGGGTTGTCGGAGGCCTGAATTTCTTCCGAAACGTCTTGGCTGTTGTCGTAGATTTTGAAAAATCTGTCTTTGAACTCTTCCGCTCCCATGAGGCGCTCAACCGGCACACCAGTCCTATCAGAGATAAATTGCTTCAGGGACTCTATAGAACTGTGTTTCGACAGCTCAACTTCGATTTTCACGGGGGCATCATTCAAAGGAAAGAACTTGACAGGTTTGGACCACATATTCTCCAGCGGTAAGGGCAAGGTAAGATTGTTGAAAGGATCGAAGGTGATGCTGATTTTGCCGCATTCGGGACACTTCAATGTTGACTTGTAGAGGCCAGTGAATAAATCTGCAATGACTGAGTCATCTCTGCGACGGGTGATGTCCCAAACCTTCGCCGCCATCTCCTTGATGGCTTCGGGGTTGTTGATCATGTCGTCCGTCGAGTCGGGCTTCTCGATGTACGGCTTCTTCTTGATTCTGCTTAGATCTTCTTGCAGGGCGTCGAGCAGGAAGCCAAGGAACTCTTGGGAATCCTGTTGAGTCCAACCGGAGAAGGTTGGTCGACACCGACCGACGGTCGCCTTGAAGTCTCGCGGACTGACAGATCCCCGACCCTCAGCGTAGATGTCCCGCAGCAGATTCCCATAAGCTACGGCTACTTTACCTTCAAATCCAAGGACATTGTCTTTATTGATTTCTTCGAAATAAGACTGTGTCAAAAAATATTTGGTGAGCTCTTCGACACTGCGGACACACTGTAGGGCAGAATTCATGTAGCATGTATTCCCGAGATTTTGCAAGCCCACGGAGCCAATGCGCTGGCTGCGGCGCTTGTCTTGTTTACGGCTTCGAGTGAGGGGCCCGATGGGGGCTGGACTGCTCGGTGTGCTGTTTGACTTCGATGACATGGTACTGGCTGCGAGACGCGCGCGCCCGACTTTTGATCGACCGGCATAATTGCTGACAAAAGCATTGTCGATGGCCTCGTCCAGAACCAATATTTGATCGGTCACAATGCCGTAATGGCTGAGAGTCGACTGTCCATTGTACTTATCATTAGCGGTCTGATCCGGTAGGGATAACAAAACTTTCGAGTCGCGAACATGCGAAAAGGTGGCGATGTCGACGAGAAAGGTGGACCAAATAGAAGCACTGCGAGGGCGCTCATCTGTTGCTCTTTCAGGCGAGTCTGGCGGAGTGAGAGCCAGGGAGGACACGTGGTCTTCTTTTGGAGACTGTGAGGCAGCTGGCACAGTGTATATTCTCACTTTTCGCTCAGCGCTGACACCGGCAAGGGCCTTCATTTCCCTCAAAAAGGTCTGCGCATGAGTAGTCGCGCTTCTCGCCATGATGAGGGGTGGCGGGTTCTCGGCTTTGAGAGCTTGCTCTATGGGGATGGTGCTGACATCGGACCAGAGCCTGTGCACGTGGAAGACTGGTGGATGGAATTCGTAGAGGACATTGGCGGGTGCTTGCTTGCTGTCGGCGGTGTTGACGGCGGTACGAGTGATTGGTCTTTGGCCATGTTTGATGCCATACCACTCCATGACCAACTTCCATGCGTCCTCTGGAAACAGCTCAAATGCTTCGAGTCCCAGCCCAGGTTCGAGACGCACGAATTCTTTGCCAGATGCATCTCGGATCACGTCCCGCACAATATCCGAATTGTCAATGGGCCCCAAACAACCATTACCTGCATCCGCAGAAACCGACTTCGACACGTGCCGCAGAGCGAGAGCCTTGTCAACCCAGGTCCTTGACACCAGGTACGCGGTGCTGCCTTCCTGCACCGGTGCATCCGCGAAAGCTTTCAGCAGCATCTCGATGATCTTGACTTGTTCCAACAAAGGAGGAGGATGAACTACGCCAGGTCTTGTTAATCGTGGGGTTTCTACGAATCAGCCTGCCCCGGCTGGACTCTCAGTCAAGATGGGAGCTCTTACGTGAAGACGGAGAGGGAGTTTGCTCCGTCGCACCGGGTGCATCGACGCTCATAGCTCTGGGGAATTGCGTAATTGACGCGTCTGCTGTTCCTGGCGGAGCGTCTCGACAATCATCGTCGGAACCGACAGTGCCGTTCTTGGCCGCAGCGTCAGGATCCATGCTAGCCGCTCTTCTTTTCAATGGAGATGAGGACCGATGAGAGAGGTCGGCATCGCCGTCGATGATGGCCCTTTTAGACAACAACAAAGGTGACTGGCTTCTGCCTGCGTTGCGAGCAGAGCCAGTCTCGTCCACCCCCTGTTTACTCTCGAGGGACAGCTCGGCGTAGGCCGATGCGCAAGGCGAAGAAGCCGCAGACGAGGCGTAATCTGACGAGACGAGGGCAGCGGCGTGAGACTGCAAGCGCGAGAGGCGTCTCGAGGCAGGAAGAGACTCGGGTCGAAGCCAGCGAGGAGCGTCTGGACGGGGCGCGGATCCTACAGAGTCGAGTGTGAAGGACAGGGCGGGATCGTCGTCGGGCTCACACGAGGGCAGACAGGACTCGGGCGACGGCGAGCTCGTGGGGTCGGATTCTTCCCTTGTCGAGGATGGCGGCGGGCGGCAGAGCTTTCTCTTCTTTGAGGAAGACGTCTTGACAGTGAGCTGCCCGGGCAGCTCGGAAGCAGAAGTTGCTGACGGATGCCGTGGAAGAAGCGTGGTAAGCGGTGCGGCCGGAGACGTGATGGGAAGACCACACGCATCACAGGGAAGCCGGGGAGCGGTTTGGCAGGTTTCGTGATGACAAGGAGCCTAGAGTCAGAGACGAAACGAGGAACGAATTTCAGATTCTGTCCACGCCAACGCCGGCTGGGCGTCAGATCGCGCTGGGAGGTGGCCCTTTTTGGGGGTGCGGGCGGACAGTCGGGCAGGCAGGCAGAGGCAGGCGGGCCACGCTGGGCAAGGGCCAGCAGGGGCCTACCAGCCCCGGAGAAGCCCGCGCAGCAGCAGCAGCAGCAGCTACACAGCGTCTCTTAGCGTCTGGAAGGGGCCGTGGGTCTCCCGGGCTGACGGAAAGGGGAGGGGGGGGAGGGCCCACTCTGGTAGCGTCTGGCATTTGAAAATAAAAGGCAAAAAAGGGAAAAGGGGACAAGTCAGAAAAAAATATCCCTGATCAGGATGGTTCCTTGTGCCGACCTCTTCCCAAGCCAGTGAACCACACGGCCATATCGCAAGAGAAAATGAGATGAATGCCACGCATGTGTCATGTCCGGACGGGGACAAGAGGACTGCACAAAGTGGATATGTCGGACAGCAGCCCCGATCAACGCTGGGAAGGTGCAGATGGCCGAGCATGGAAAGGGGTCACCGCCGGGGGTCGATTAAGGAAGGCCGAAAGAAAAGAAAAAAATGATGGACGGGTCAAGATAAAGAAAGAGAAACAGTGCACCATGGACCCTGCGCAACCTCTACGAGTCCATCGGGCCAGCATCTGCTTCTTCGCACGATAATGGACCCGAGCCCTGAAAGACTAGACTTAAGACCTGCAGCACAGCCAACTAGACGATCCTGGCATGCATCGAGCACGACAAGGAGACGAGGAAGGCGGGGCACAGCAGCAAACATGAAGTGACCAGGAGGGGAGGATTTTGGGACGATGGAGACAGAAGTCAGTCACCTACAGGCTACAGGTCAAGATTGCTGCACCATGCCGCCTCATTTTGGTCTCTCGTCAATGGTCAATTTCGCTGCCCAGGGTCCGCTCCTCGTCACACAATACGTCTGATACATGATGTTGATATGCGCCAGTGCCCAACAAACTTCATCCTTGCGCCGCTAACGAAACCCCGAATCAACGATACATACACCGTCGCCGATGCAAAGCTCACGCACAGTGAGCATTCTACTCTCTATATTATCACGCATCC
Organism: Aschersonia sp. MBC 735; assembly: GCA_030783925.1. NCBI lineage: Eukaryota > Fungi > Ascomycota > Sordariomycetes > Hypocreales > Clavicipitaceae > Aschersonia > Aschersonia sp. MBC 735. Next base: position 21,953 of record JARJRV010000100.1, on the reverse strand, counting down.
TCGATATGACCGACTGTCTACATGCCAGTCTCACGTCATATTCTCACAAAGAAAAGAAAAAAAGGAAGAAGACAGAGTCAGCTCACTGCTGCCCATGACCACAAAGCTTTTGAGACAAACATCGATGTGATGATCGCTGCATCGCATCTTTTTCCACATGCTTCGCGAAAAACCAAACTGACAGCTCGCACCAGCGATCTACAGCTTAGCGTCGGTCTCTTCGAACTCACTGATCTCTTTGGTAGGCCGCGCGCCTGAGCTGACGAGCAGTCCCGTCTTGAAACGACGAATATCTGTGATTTCTTGCGCAGAATCTATCGCGGACGCGCCATTGCCCGGCTCATCGGCTTCCTCGCCGTTGATAGTCTTGTCGAGACCCAACGCTTCCATACGGGCGATGATGGCGTCCAATTTCTCAGTCGAAATGCCGGCATCGTTCTTGAGGTACTTTTGAAGTGCATCAACCGTCTGTCGTTTCTCTCGAGGCACATTGTCGACACTATTCTCCCCCAGAATTTTGATAATTTGAGAATCAAGTTCGCGCACGCCTTGTGCATGAAGGTGAATGGAAACTCGGGCACGAACAGCTGAAGACGGGTTGAAATGGGTATTATAAAATTCCAACATCTCGATTTTGGTGAGAGGCTTGACGTGCTCGGCGTCTTGCTGAGCTATATTGCATGCATTAGCAACATCGTCGTCCGCCCAAATTTTCCCGCCAGAAACGATCGTTGGTTTCAGACCAAGACATGCACGGATTCTTCAGACTTACCTTGCTCGAAATCATAATACTCTGTGGAGATCTGAGTCCAGTGTCTCGATGACTCCTGGTCTAAATTGCGAACCTTCTCAAGGCGTTTGTTGACGAGACTTCGTTTGTGACCTTCAAAATCGCTCTCAGTCATATTTTGCAGCGTCTCCCCGAAAGAGGCCAAGAAGGATTCGATGCGCCTGTCGACGAAGTCGGGAGCCTTCTCGCTCTGCACCAAGAAACGAATGCCACATGTTGTGGCAAATGATCTCAGGGCCGAGAAGACGACGTAGCCGAGCTGCTCCTTCGTACGTAGCTGATCGAATGCTGGCTCCTGGATCATCTGATCTACGAGCAGGGTTTTGGCACGAATCTGTCGATCGCCACGATAGCCGACGTAGAAAACGGTCTCGACGCAGTGGTTTACGTTGGCGGGGTCCTTGAGGATTTTGTTGTAGACATAGTTGCAGCCGGGAGGGAAGATGAGGGATCGAGCTATATGCCATTGAGATCGAGGCAATATTCGGGGCTTGATCGTCGACTCGATCATGTCGGCGATCCTGAGCGCATCGCTTCGGAACAAGTTGCCATGAGCATGCACCTCGATGAAAAGCTGAGACAGCATTTGCTTGTGGAACACACGGACAGACTCTGCCGTGACGGTCTGCAGTTCCGCCGCCAACTCTTCAACGATATAGTCGCGCTCTGCTGTCAGCCAAGACGTGTAATCACCAACTTGCAGGTAAGAAGACTGGAGCTGCCAATTTTCGTAGCCTCGCGTCAGACGTTCCTTGACAATGTCAAACCTGTCATCCCTGATCTGAAGGTCTCTCATGGTGATTGCAACTTGCTCCAGCAAAACGGGCAGCTTCTCATTGTAGCCGGAGGATTCTAGAGATAGTCCCCGGGCATCAAGCGACACAGAGTAATGAAGACCTGCCAACTCAGCATCGTACAAATATTCCTCGAGAGCATCTCTAACGAGCTCGGTGAAACATCTGGCCTTGAGGCTGCTCTCCGCAGAAGCATATATGATTGGGGATCTGAGGCTGACAAAGACATTTGCTTTGGGAACCCAAAATGTATCGTCTTTTTTCCACCAAACGCGCAACGCTTGATCGTTGCGCACAACACGAGGCGCCAGAGCGGGTTGCGAAACCGTCCTCTTCTCAACCTCGAGCTTGCTCGGAAGAAACTTGTTCTTGTGCGGCAAATGGAGCTCCGAGAGGCGCGTTTCCTTGGGTGACTCGGCGGCGGATTTGAGCTCCGCCATCAGATCTGCTGGGATTTTCTCGTAGCGATACTCGGTACCGTACCACTTTTCATTCTGATCCCAACCACGGGCGAAGTTGCGGGAGACTATTGTCATTCTTAGACTCTCGGGCCGCACTTTGTCCAGGGCTCGCACAATGGCATCTGAGTCAAACGTCCGGAGGCGGCTATGACCACTGAGTAGCCACTCACGAGGCAGGGGCTTCTGCATGATGGAGCTTGTGCGACTTGTGAAGCGACTGGCGGGCGTCTTTTGGCGAAATTTGAACTCGACATCTGCCAGACCTTGTTGTTCCCTGAAGATCCACTCCTGCGGAGGTGACTCGCGTAACATGGCTACATACTGGAAAAAGATCTTGACGATCTCTGTATAATGCTTCAAGCCCTGCAGACACCCACGAGTTCCCTTTAGCCCGAGACTACCTTCACGTGGCAAAGACTGGGACAACATACCTCTTCAGTCAAGCGCACATGGACCTCGAAGATGCTCGGTGTCCCTGGACACACAGGATATGCGCCAGCGGACAGACCATTAGCCCACCCTTTGCTTTTGACATACGACATGATGCTTCCAGGACCTTCATGGCCGACCAGATGGGAAATGTATCGGCTCGGTTGCGATTCGAACAACATCTCCTCGTCAATGAAAGGAAAGCACATCTGCAGCGCCCTCGAGTCCATGACTGGATTCGCAAAACACTGGGTGCCGAGCTCAGCCTCTCGAAAGGGTGCTTCGTCAGTCCATCGATTTGGCGGCAAGTTTTTGTTCGGGATGCCGGAGAACAGATCCACTACCCATTTCTGCAACACGTCTAAAGGTTCTCGACCAAGCACGACGAGCTTCATCCTGTTTGCCGAGTAATGCTTGCTGTGGAATTCGATGAACTTTTCGCGCACATTTATGCCTTTTTTTTCTGGTATAACCTTCAAGGTCTCGAAATTTCCGGTCGAGAAGTGACAGTACGGGTGGTTGGGGTTGGACAATGACTTGTCCAGTTGATGAAGACGCCAAGTATCATTCTGCAGGTTCTTCTTGTTCTCTGAGTCGACGGCTCTCAGTTCTCGGTCCAAGGTGCTAGATAGAAATAAGGGCTCGATGAAGAACTGTGCGAAGCGATCAAGAGCCCCGAGGAGTGGTGAAGGATTCGCATCTGATGGATCCTGGCCATCGGCAGCTTTAGCAGCCACGTCGAAGAAGTAGTTCGTCGAAGTAGATGCGGTGTAGGCATTGGAGCTGCCTGAATTGGCAGACAGATACTGGCTGTACTCGTTCTCGACCGGGAACTTTTTGGTGCCCATAAAAAGAAGCTGTCGTTAAAATGGCTCATGGTCAGTTGATGGAACAGAAGACACGGGAAAGCTTAAGCCGCAGCCCAATGAAGCAATGACACTTACATGTTCTACAGCGTGGGCCATACCGGGCATGCTGTGCTCGTCGCTGAAATTTCCCACATTCACGTCCAACGCAGCGCTGGCCTTGTCCGTCTCGGCATCGTGGACGAGCAAGGCCTCGAGGTCATTTTCCAGGCGCACGACGCGATAGTCTCGATCGTCGAGAGACGGCTTCTCCAGCTGATCTGTCAGGAGGACGACAGGCGCATTGCGGCTGGGCGTGAGGCCCAGTGACTGTGCGGACGACATGGTTCGGCCGCGACTGAGTGCAAGAGTTTCGGAGGTTGACAAGGGAGAGGAGGAATCAGGTCCTGTGCTGGCGGCGGGAGGGCACGCGCGAGGCACCAGACGAGTCGGGTTCGGAGGCCTGCTTGCTCCGTTGAGTGGTTTGGTGGGGGTCAAGCTGTGTCTGGTGCCGACCGAGGCGGGATGTTTGCCAGCGCCTGGATGGGGTCTGTGCGATGTTTGTCGTATTATTACGTGCCAGACGACTGCGGATGTTCAGCCGGCAAGGGGGATGGGACCCTGGGCCAGAGCAGACGCATTAGCGTGTAAAGTCAAATATTTGCAGGTTGAGGTGGGTAGGTATTTCCATCCAACAACCCCGGGAGGGGCTCGGCAGACGGCTTGCTATATGCACCGGCGCCGGCAAAGGACTTGAAGGTGAACGACGAGATGATCCACCTCGTCAAACAGCGAGGAGGACGATGCGGTGACCACGGCTCGTGACGACGCACCCGCACTCGCAGCCAACAGGACTGCAGTCAGCTTGTCTACTTCGGCGAGACCACAAACGATGGAAACCTGGTAAGTACACCGACTCGGTTGCAAGAGGTCCGGAGGCAATGGATCGCTTTCGCAGTGCTTTCAGTCGTCACGACTGGACGGATGCATCTGGTGTGACATGCAAGGGGCGCATAGGTGCGCCCTTGAATCATTGAAGCGACTGCGTCACGTTTCAGAGCCTGAACAGGTGCGAACCCGTTTGGTCTCGTTGGCAATGAACAAAGACGCCGATTGCGAACAGGGGAGCGAGGTGCTGAGACCACGACGCCATGCTTGCACAACGTGTCGGTCTTCAAGAAAAAGCACATGCTTAAGAATGAACAATTATTCCTACTTTGTCATGAGCGCCCAAGGTGCAAGACTACACGTGCATGTCGTGCGCAAAAGAACAGTTGCCTCGGCGCGCATACTGGGGAGATCCCGGTCATCGCGCATACTAAGTAAGGTACGTATCAAGTCCTCGACTTCAAGGCGAGGATCGCTGTGTATGGTGTTCAGGTGGGAAACGATAAAGGGCATTTTTTTCCAGAGGCAGGAGCGAGTATGGAGTGACCCAAGAGGAAAAGGAGGCAGATGCCCGCTTCGAATGGCCACAACCCCTCCCCCCCCGGTCCATCAATTTGCGCATTTCAGCACCCGACTGGTCAATTGGTTTGCCGCTTGCCCCATATTCTTCTTCGTCCCTGCCGCTCAGCCAAAAACCCCCGCAAGAACATCAGAGACAAGCAACGTCACAATCCTTACTTTTCTTTTCCTGGACTGTACTGGGTGAACATGCTATCATCTTGGTCACCGCAACACGTGAACCCCGGGCAGCAGCACTGGTCCGCACCCTCGCTTCCAGATTGCCTGTTCCACGTTGGCGGTCGCAGCAGTTTTTCCTCGATCCGACCTCGGGCCCGATCATTCACTCACCGCAATATCACGAAGAGGTTTCGCAAACTGCAGTGGTGTATGTGGTGAGATGAAGTAGTATTCCAGAGTAGATCGCGCGCGCGCGCGCGCCTCTCTCTCCAACAAAAACACGTCACCCCTTCCGACTAATACCTTGTCTATCTGCCCAATCCAGCTCCGATATGCGTCTTATCTTTGCACGCTCCAGTATGACGACCGACACACGATACTCGAGGAGTTCAATGTCATGACTGTGCCCACCCACAATTTGGTCCAAGTGCTGCTGCAGCGGTGCTTCTACGGAGTAATTCGTAAAGTCAACCTCGATCACGAGATTGTTATTTCGACCCTGTTTGAACGTTAGCCGTCCATTCGGCTCCGCAGCCCTTGCACGGTTGAACGAAGATGTTGTGATACAGTGTCTTGCACACCGTCTCAGGATTTGATCTGTTACCCGACATTGGTCTGAAGTTGATCTTACCGTCGTCCACCGCTATCTTCCCTCATCAGCGGGCGTCTCTCGTTCGAAAGTGTCTGGCGCAAGCGAACAAAGTATTGATGAGGACTAAAATTGCGCTGGCTATCAAGGTCGATCCACTGACAGGCATGAACACAATTCATCGTCAGACTGACAGGCATGAACACAATTCATCGTCAGCCTCTCCGACCGACCCTTGCCCGTCCGGTCTCGGCACGCGCGTGTCACCAGCGATAATGGCCTTCTGCTCACCGCTTCAGAAGCCATCATGTTGCAGCAAAGAGGCCGTGTCATTCCCGTGCCAAGAGAATCATTCCTGGACCGGTCCCCACAGGTTCATCATCTACAACTTCCGTAATAAACCCGCGTGCCTGGTTGACCGGTGTGCACTTCCCGCGGCAAAATCCGCAAAATCTGCACAATCTTGGTGAATGAACGCTCGCTGCGCACGCCATCCTGGCGGAAGGCGGCCTCGGCGAATGAGTGATGGTGACTGCGTCGTGTGACCACACCCGCTACGTCAGCATCTACGGGCAAACATTGTTCATGGCAACACAAAAAGGCGTCGGGCAAGTAATCTATCCGCGGAAGAAATGTATTACGGAATATGTTTGACTAGCGAAGACCTGCGAAGATCAGCCCCAACCATATGTTATTGGTGGTGTCATCGCGAGGTGTTGCAGCACGGCCGTCCAGCACATAGTTGTACATGCTCTTAGAAGGTGGCTATGTGTGCTGCCTGAAGAAACCCCGATGTCATGGTGTATACAGTTGTCACATCGGTTCCAAGAGAATGCCATTCATCTTATCAATTGATGGTTCATGCTCCAAAATTTTGGTACGCTAAAGGATATGCCGCCTACCATAAGATGGCTAACCTCGTTTCTGCCACTTCGTCCATAAAGCGTAGCCGCTCTATAGGTTTGTGTCCATTCGAAACCAGCGGGTTTACGCCCATAGGCACAGAAACATGAATCAGGGGCTTGAGACCCTTCACCCCATCATTGACTGCTATACGAGCCCTAGGATACTAGATTCGCCGCCATAATGATTGCGAATACCTGCATCGACATAGTGAGCCACGATTTGGCCAGCCTTGAAGTGCATAGCCCGATGCAATGTTTACACGGACTCTTCTCATTCGCTACTCGCGCCGGGCACTGCCTTTCGAGTCATATCATGGAATCGTCTGCACAGAAACTTGACGTCTTTGGTAGCCTTGCCGTAGGACTAAGCATGCTCCTGCGGAAAGCCCGAGACTGACCGACTCGGCTGCCAGTCTTGTCAGTGGCAGCAGTATCACGATAATTGATGATGCGTGCATATCAAAACTTCCTGCCCGTCTACCTGCCGCTTCGCTTGGAGCAGTGTGTCGCTTTGCGACTGACTTGCTGACAGCTATCATGGCTTTTGCCTGGATCTGAAGGAAGTTGCGCCGGAGGATATGGAAGTCGGCCTGTTCAAGCGAACTTCCTTCTTTCTGCGCTTGTCTCTGAACTCTTTCGCTCGTACGGCTTCAGCACCTGGCCGTGATCTTGAGTGCGAATGAGACCTGTCGGAAGAGTTCGTGGAGCTGGAGTGCTCTTCGAACGAACGCTTCTTGCGTTTTTGGGTCCCCTCGTCACTGGGCGTTTCTGAGGTTTGACTCGATGCATCTTCATTCATCGGAGTGTCGTCGTCCTTGAAGGCAAGCTCGTAGTGTCAGCTCTAGCCGGTGACATGTTGTCCTTACTCGCCTCGAATGAGAGAAGATCCTCTTCACTTACAGCTTTTGTCCGCTTCGGGTGCTTCGTGGATGTTCTGCACGTCGCTGGCTGGTCCTGAAATTCTTGGTCGATCTCTTGGTCGATGTCACCGTAACCTACATACACAATATTCATAGAGCGCATTGGCGCGCGGCTTCGAATTTTGGCGAGGTTGGCCTCATGGACCCAGTGGGTATCAGCAGCGGAGCCTTGCTTGAGGACAGACAAACGGTTGGCTTCTTGTTCGTCCAACGCGGCTTGGATCAACGCTTGGTCGATATTGGGATTCACACGACCCGGAGCTGACGACGAATCTAGTTTTCTTTTTTTAGAAGGTGTGTCAGGGTCAGTGGAGGCTTTGGACGAAGCTGAAGCGGCTGCCCTCTGCATGAATTTCATCGTCAACAGTCTCGACGAGACGCCCTTGGGTGTTTCTTGAGCCATGTTGGATGGACTATGGGCGTGACTGGCGCTTCAATCTGCGTATGTTTCGCACTTTCGTGAAGTGATGCCGGTCGTGGCAGTAATCATGGATGTGTTTGGCAAATAAATTGATCGGGTGTGGAGACGAAGTACTGCGAGGTGTCGGAAACACATTACTCCGGCGGCGTCTGCCGCCCCGGAGCTAATACCAATACTCTCTCACCAACCTCATCACTATCGCTGCCCACCTCAGCCAGCCTTGAGAATCCAACACGTCAAGGCAATTGATGCACAAGCCGGCCCAAATGGCGTCTTTTCAAATGAGATCGATCGGAGCTCTGACTCGTCAGATACGCGTGCCCCAACGCACCTTCACAACAACGATTCGCCGGCTTGAGGCTGCCGTTCCGGCTCCGAGCGCGGAATCCTCTACGTCTCTAGGTCAACAATCGCCGTCCACGCCCATCGGGCAGGCTCCTAATCGAGTTGGGGTTTGGTCGCGCAGCCAGAAGCCGAGATCAACAGCCATGACCGGGCCTCGATTTGAACAGACCGATTTCGATCTCCAGGTGGGCAAACTTCACTAGCCAGTGTTGTCCAAGCGAACAATACTCACCATTCAACAGCCTCAACCCCTGTCGGCTATGGAGATGGTTCATAAAGAGCCTGTGCGGTGGACGCATGACCGTATTGTAGCATGCGACGGCGGTGGCGGCCCCAATGGTCACCCTCGAATCTTCATCAACACGGACAAGCCCGAGATCGCCGTCTGCAACTATTGTGGCCTCCCATATGTAAGCATATCATAACGAGCGTGGCTTCTGTGAACATTTCTCTGACCGCATCACAGGCAAATGAACATCACAGAAAGTATCTTCAGTCTCTGCCGCAGACGTCTTATCCTTTATCATGATCGTATGGGTAGAGAGCAGTGCGACAAATAGAAAATCGGATTAGCAGACGCTGTACTACGCTACAAATAAGGCCTGGGCTTGCAAAGATGGCCGTCATAGCCATTGCGATTGCATGATACCCAGCAAGAATCATGTGTATATCTCATTTTTACTGAACAAAGACCTGTTGACCAGGCTTCGGGCCAGTCCATATGGTACCTGAACCAATATTCTACCCGTTTGACAGCTTTTTTTCGGGTCAGATTTTCTGATCCTTGCCCTGGACTTTGATTATTCATACTACACATGCGTTATACTGGAGATTGTTTGTCCTACATGCTTTCAACCCAGGCCCTGGAAAGGCCTCCCGCAGCTGGCAAGCAGGCAGAAGCACGGAAGCTGCAATCCGCGGGCCCGGCAGTGCTATGGAGAAGTATGCATCTTCCAAGATGGGGGACTAGGGCCCGAACGACCAACAAGTAGATCTGCCTGGCCGTCTCGGCCGCCTGCGCCTGTGCCCCTTACCATGATAGTCCTGCCCAGCCAACATAGCCGCGAGTCACTGCCTCACATCCGGCCACCTGCCCTTTCCTTTCCAGCAGTGCAACCAGCAAGTCCAAAGGCTGCCACAACGAGCCCACTAGCGAACCGAACGGCCGCAGCTCGCGAAGCGCCCTCCTGCCAGCAGACAAATCCATCCACAAGTCCTGCGTACAGCCCCATGACTGTCAAGACCGTGTCGACGGCAGCGAATTTACCCTGCACATACAAGGCGAGGATCAGAAAGCCCGTGACACTGATCCGCGACGACGCGATGACCATGACGGTCTGCGCGTCCTTGGACTGCGCGATCCGAGCTGGCAGTCCGAAGGCAGTGATTGCGGATTCTGCGTTGTAAAGAGGCCAAAGGCCGCCCAAACCCTCGGCGCAGCCTACCAGTAGGGCTGGAAAGTGGCTTAATTTGAACTGGGACAGCATCTTGGCCTGGCGAAGGTGATGGCTCTCGACAATGAGCTCGTATGTTTGCTGCGTCGTTCCTGCAGGCCACTGGACGGACGGGACAGATGGTGACAGTATGTTTTGCAGTGAAAGGTCGGGGAGGCGCACACAATCAATCAAACAATCAATCAATCAATCAATCAGGCGTTTATTGTTCTGGTCTAGCCATACATGATGAGGTGCTGCTTACGAGCGGGGGCCCAATCATGCAGCTTACTTACGCGTGCATTGATGATCCGCTGTACTCCGTACTCCATCGACGATATCGTTGGCTTCCCATCCTCGATGACAATGCAGCGGCTCACTTCTCAGCTAACCGAGAGGCCGTGGCTATCTGTTGTCAGACTCTGTGGGATGCGCTCAGCACCCACGACTTCGTCATTCACAACAGGCCGTCTCAGCTGACTATGACATTACGACACATCTGCTGGTCGACTGAAATCATCAATTCGCTGCATACAACATCCCGATGAAGCTTACATAATCTTATACAACTCATTTGGGTCTCGAATCATCAACACAAGAGCTTGCTATGGCAGGGCGTCTGATATGTCGCGACTGGCAGATATGAACCCCGAATAGACGCCGCTTCACAGTGAGTGCTGCCCCTAGGATAACAACTTGCTCGGTAGCATCCCGGGTATTTTACTGAGACGAAGTAGAAAGGTTCAAACTAAGTCTTGGAGCGTGGTTTCAATTTGATCGCAGTATTCGGCCACGGATAGATGAATGACCGCCAAACAAAATTGCGAGAGGCACAAGGTTTCTCCAGCTGCACGTCCCATTTGTCTACGAAGAGAGCCAACATCGTCTTCATGATAGATGCAGCGTAGAAGCGGCCGGGGCTAGGTCAAAGCACCAAGATTAGTTGCGCGAGTGTGATATGGATTGGATGTTATGAACATGCATACCACGCGCAACGACCTGTGCCCCAGAGCTGCCAGTCATCAATGCTGGTAAGTCCACTGTGTCTGTCGGCTTCAGGAACGCAGAATGATGTCAAGTTGGGCATGTCGTTGAGATGCTCTGGCTTGACGAAACGGAAGCCATGGAATTCGGTGGGCTGGACATAATATTTCGCGTCCATTGACATGGCTTTGGGGGGTGTGCAAATCCACTCTCCAGGCTCTACATGATGATCGTCTGAGAGCTGGAAATGTTTCAGGGCCATTCGGCGAGAGCTCACTGGCGGGCGCGTTAGTCAATGAACCACCAAATGCTCAAGACTTCTTCGAAACTCATCAGTCTTATCAACGTACAGGCCTCCACAGGGTTCGTTCTTGCCGACTCTTTAATAAAGCTATCGAGTAGCGGCAACCCTTGGCCACCTGTTTGGTCGAATGCGTCCCATCCGGTATCTTCCAATTCCTCGCGCAACGCTCCGACGTACTCAGGACGCAGACAAAGGTCATGGACAGCGAAACAAGCAGTCTGGTTGCGTCATGAGTAAATCTGAATCAAGGCTGCTGAGTCCCGCAGGAAACAACATACTGTGGAAGTGATATGCACTGAGCCAAACCAGAGAGCCAGAAGCTCATGCACTACTCGTTGTGCAGACCACGGCTTCGACTTGGGAGAATTCTCAATGACCCACTGAATACAATCCTCCTGGAAACTGTCAGCCTTTTTCCTTTATCATCCTCTCTGATCCAAAGTTCCAATGCTCTCCTGGACTAGTAAGGCACCTTACATGTGTCGGTACTTGTTGACCGAGCTTCTGTCTGGCCCTTTCTTCAAGCCTTTGTTCGGCCACTGGCATCAAGCACCCAAACATCACATGCTGTGAGGTAAGGCGACTGGAAAGGAAAGCACCTATGATTCTTTGATATCGAACACGTCAGCGAATGACATTTTGGTGAGACATGAATCGCGAGCCTTACCCTGCTATCGGCCAAGGCAGTACCCGAACAATCTCAGATGCGATCAGGGTGTTCTCAACGAAGCCGACGGATGCTTTCATGAAAGCAGAATTCTGGGCTTCTCGGAAAGTCAAAACACTGCCTTGTCGTAGGCTCGGTACATGTCCGTCACTCACCAATTTCCCTCCCAAAGAAGGCCATTGCGTTGCAGTATGCGATGGATTCGATGACCATGGGGAAAAGGGCCGGTGTCTTGATACCTGATTCTCGGTCCCTGTCAGAGCATTAAATTTGACATAAATTATTGAGTTACGAACCTTTCTTCACGAGAGCCCCGTCATATGATCGGTCCATAATTGCCGACATATGAGAGCGAATGTCTGGACCGAGTTGGGGCAAGGCATTGGTGAGAAAAACCCGCAAGGCGCGAACAAGTGGTGTTCCATCTTTTCCCCTCTCATCCGACCACTCAAACTGATGAAGAGTATATTTCGGTTGAATGATCTGCTTCGCAGCGCCTTGGAGTGACAGTATATTGTCTGGCGTCGCGTCAATCCGTTTGATCAGGTCCCAAGAGGAAATGAAGTGATATCGATTCTCTGGGACGTCAATGATGAATGGTTGACCTTTGGCCTTGAGTCGCGAGATACTTGGAGACCAGCTACTCTTCGAAGTAATACATGATTGATCAAAAGAGGTGGCGTGTTGGACTTGGAATATGATCTAGCTTCATGAAATCGAGAGGAAACTGACCTGATCGTAAGCTTTTTGGATGATGCTTGGACCTTGAATGAGAAACATCCATGCCCTCAGACGCTTTCTGATCAGGGAAGGTAATTGTTGTAAAAGCCCTAAGACATTTGACTTCATCCACGATGAGTATTCGAGGCCTTTGCCGCAGATCCTTTTTGTTGCTCAAGATACATGAGTACGGGACTTACAAAACCGTATGAAGACAGAACAATTGCCAATGAAACTGGGAGTAATATTTTAATCAGCCCAGTCAAGGCGTCAAGTTTGGCCCATAGAGCGATATTCGTCAGCATAATGTAAAAGCGAACAATTGTAGCGATTTGGGTAGCTCAACATCAAAGTTGTGAGCTACTCCGACCAGGGCAGAAGCCTAGTCGAACTTATATATAGCGAGGCGAAATGGTAGCAGAGGGGCTGCACAAATGTTCCTCGTGTAAAATCAGACCGACACGATGATTGCTGTCATTTGAGAATACTGCGCCGAGGGTTACCATGTGAGAAAGCCGCTGTGTCACGGCACAAGGGTTTCGGACCGAAGCATGGACTAAATTTGACCACCGATAAGAAACCCATTCCACGTCGCAAGGAAGGAGCAGCGGCTGCATAATGAATCAAGGTGCAGCTTGAAGGATGAGCGGTTGTGCGTTGACGCCACCCAACGCCGTCAGACGGGATCAGCCCTGTCCACACACACCCGGCCCTCTTTCTTGCAGACTGAGGCCTAACGATGTCCTAATTCTTGCAGCACGCAGAGACAAAGTTTGCAAACGGTCCAAGGGCCGGTTCTGATACGATCAGGGTCCTGATGTGCGGTCATGTAGGACGTCATGTAATGCCTTTGTAAGCCCTGACAAGACAGCGTCGATCTCGATGAATCGCTGATCTCCCCTCAAAATCCACGAACCCTTGGTTTTCATTAGTGATCCTTCAACACTGCGAGAGCTATGCCGTCCAGCTGTCCTAGCATGCTCAATGTATTTGGCCTTGGGACATGGATGATTTAGAAGCCTACATCGATGCAGACGAATGTGATGCCTCTTTTGCAGGACTGAAGTGTCCGTGCCAGAGAAGACGCGTTTAGTAATACGACGAGACTACTACCTGAATGATGTATCATCGCTCCAAGAAAGGCCTATTCCGTAGTCCTTCAGTCGTCCACAGATAAGCTCTGCATGTACATCTTCTTCCAATGATGGCACCGCGCAAGATATCACTCAAACGGCTCAACTTGGGCCGATCAGCACACATGCAGCGCTGCGAGACCAAGGCCTTCGTCGCCGCCGAAGTTGGGCGGAGGTATCTGGTGAAAAGCTGCAGTCATCCTTCCATGCACAGACCACCTTGTTCAGCTTGATGAATTGAAGGAAGGCCTGAATTGCAACCTTGCGTGTCAGATGGCCTTTGGTGTGCACGGATATCACGTAGACAGGGCTGCTTGCCTGGGGTTTCTGAGGTAGATACGTACACATGTATGCAGTCAATCGGGGTATCTTGTTTTGAGTTCATTATCGCCACTCAGTAATCAGTCTTGGCCCCCAAAGCGACTGATGTAAGCTGACTCTAGATATTTGCCAAGTTTTTGGTGGATGATCGACATGCCAGGATCTCGTAGAATGGTCAGCATCGCGAAGAAGCACTTGGAATGGCTATTCTTGCATGTGGTGTGCTAAGAGTCAGGAAGGTGAGCGTTGAGGACGGATGGTCAATAACAAATCACCAGCACGCAAGCTTCGTGGTCTCTTCAAAGGGTAGTCACCACAAGAAGTGAAGCTCCCTACTCCTTGCTCTTTGCGCGCAGTTAAGAAGGCGGACTAGTGCCTCAGAGGTTGTTTTACCGTTGCCTTATCTGTTCTTTCTCGTCATAAGCAGGTCGTGACCTGGCAATAATGGGGTGTGTATGATGTCTGATAGCTGCTGATGGATGCTGATCCTGATTGCTACTGCCGGCTGAGCGCTAGCAATTCTGGTTGCTTCTGTCTGTCTCGGCGGGATTGCTCAAACCCCCAAGGTGACGCAGCGGCACGCTTCCTGGACCTGGTCATGGTCGCCACAGACCTGTCTCAACAGTCTGTGGCCAGATGGATCGGCTCGCAGCCCAAAGACGACATGTGGACGAGCATCTCGGGATTTCCCCCATGGGGGTGGCGAGGGTGTGACGCTGACACGGCAGGTCTGCTTATATCAGTCGGACCAAACTTGTCGCGTGCAGATAGCCGCATATCGAGCCCCTCGCGGATGCCGCCGTGCACGAGAACGTGTACATGCCGTATTTCCCCGCGTCTAGGAATCGTTCCTCGGGTTTCGTGACAACATGTTAGGAGCAGTCTCTTTGCCTCGATTGTGGAGATGGTCGTCCCCATGACGCCGTCATTGCACGCTGAATTCTTCCCATGGACGGCGAGACTCGGGCCTTTTCGTGAGGCTGCGTGAACCTTGACCGTGTCTGACATCTTGTTCCGGACCCAATTCGCCGACGAATCGCGTCACGGGTTTGACAAGCAAGGACGACTAGCCTTTTGGCGCGTAGTAGGAGCGAAGGAAGGATTCGGGATTGACGCAGGAGTCCTTTATGCAATTACAAGGGACGTGTCACATTAGCGGCACGGCGCCAGCCTCCACCATGCGGACGAGGCAGAAATGGGCGCCTGGTGAAGCCACCAGGACAGACACAGATTGAAGACTCGGCAGAAGTATCAAGATGCAAAAGACGACTTTCGCGGGCCAACCACCTTCGTCTCCTTTAAAAAACCGGCGCGAGCCTTGGCATATATCTGATATTCCATGCAAGAGCTTTAGCGTCTAGACCTCAACTACCTACTGCTAAATCTCGAACTTCCCCCGTCCTTCTATGATACCATGGCTTCCCTACCGCCGGATGCAGATTTGTCAAAGATCCCGCTGGCTCCCAATCCAAGCGGCCAGCCTCCAAACTTCATCGACCCTCCATCTTTAAGCCCCGATTTCCTCGCCATTGGCATCTTCTTCATCATTGTTAGTGTCAGCTGCGTTACGGTGCGACTCGTCACGTATTTGAGAACCATCGGGAAGCTCTTCCTTGACGATTGTGAGTCGTACGACTAGATTCATTGTCGATACTGTCCTCTGACGTGTGACCGTGTTCAGATCTTTGCCTCTTTGGCTTGGTCGGCGCGATCACGTACTGGGCCTTGACATACAGCAGTAAGAAGCCCCGAAACGACGGACGAGCTTCGATTGAGTGATCCACTCCTAACATAGACCTCAGTGGCAATTACAGGAACCGCACGTCACTCGTGGGATGTCCCTATGAGCCTCATCAATGCCTCCTTTATAAAGGTACGTCGAGAGTATAATTCACGGCACAGACTGCTCGTACGCTAACAAGGGCCTCTAGAAACAAACAGCGGGCCAAATCATCATGGCACCCACAGCACTGGCCGTCAAGACATCCATTCTACTGTTCTACGTCCGCATCTTCGAGAACATACGATGGCTACGTCTGCTGTGCTTCAGTCTCATTGCCCTCGCCGTTCCAGTGTATGGGAGCAACGCCATTCTGCCATTCATCTTCTGCTTTCCTTGGTCCAACGGTCAGTGGGATGCTTCCCTGTTTGGAAGCTGTGCGAAAATGGCACCGTCGACGCTTGTCATTGGAAGCTTCACCGTCGTAGTGGACATTGCTCTCTTCATTATTCCCTTGCCAGTTTTGGCCAAGTTGAAACTGGGTAGTTCCAGAAGAAGAGCGCTCATTCCGGTTTTTCTGGTCGCCTTTTTGTATGTCTGTCCTGCGAGAAATGCTTGGAAAACGGATGAGAACTGACATGTGCTGCGCAGAATCGTCGTCACAAGTGTTGTTGGGCTTGCTTATCGCATCATCATCACTGTGAGCGGCTCAGACGCTCTCTGGCATGGAATGAATGTCTCCATCACTTCGTAAGCAAACCTCCTCGTCCCAAGTCTACATATCTTGTCCTTATTCCGAAATGTAGGTCTGTCGAGACTTTTGCCACAATCATCATCAGTTGCGTGCCGAGTCTATCGTCGTTCTGGCATAAGATTGTTGCGCCCAGCGCCATATACTCGTCCCTCACGTACCGCTTGCAGAGCCGTCGCGGTCAGCACCCAGTGTCACTGGAAAAGAATCAAAACGAGGGCTACAGTGATCTGGAATCTCTTCCTCAAGTACAGGCATCTACCTTTGCCATGTCGACATTTGCGGCCCCCACCGCTGTTGAGCCTGGGCCCATCTCATTTACAAGAGGTTCCGTCATGAGTCGTCAATGAGTTCCTTTAAAGTAGGAGACTGCGCTTGCGTCCGCTGTCCGCTTCATTTCAACAGGCTTGTTTCCTCGCTTTGCCTGACTTGACACAAATTCGACAGGGTGCAAGTGCGCTACGCTCTCGCAAGTCGAAAACAAGGGTCAAGTTATACAGGGACATGTCTCGTGCAAGAGGTTTGTGCGGCGTGCTCGTGAACCAGCCCCGACTCATGCCCGACCGAGGCCCAAGCTCTTATTTCGGGCCTGTCGTAAGACTACATGTATAGTAGATCAGCTACTCAAGCAAGCGTACCAATACAACAACTATTTATTGCCTTCTAAGAACCTGTCTCTGTCCTTCCTTTGTCTCGACTCTTTGCTTGAGTGACAATTGATGAAATTGTAGGAAAATGTGTGTGTGTTGAAGAAAAAGAAGAGGAGGAGAAGAAAAAGAAGAGGGGAAGAAGAAGGGGGGTTGGGTTTTGAATAGTCAACACGTAGCATCTTCGACCGTGGAGTTGTCTCTGCTTCTGCTCAATGCGCTTCATTGTATATCATTTTCTTTTTGGGATTCAGAGCACCCTTAATTCAGGCGCCATTCATGATGCAGCGGTGTGTAAAAGGCTCAGATTCTGTCACGTCTCAGGCAGGCAACGAAGTCTGGATAAAGCAGAGGACCATGTCTGATCAGTTGATTGGTGCGAGCCGTGCTCGACTCTTGGGCCCTATCTGGCTACGTAGCTAGTGTCCTGTGACGAATTTGCCGCCAATTCGGCTCCAACGCCCCCGTTGGTGATACCAAGAGAAGAGAAGCTCAATATCTCCAGCAAATGATTCTTCTCTTCAGCCGCGTTGTCCCAACCATTTCCCCGAGTGCGTCCCAATTCTCGCATGAACCGCTGCACCTATTTTCGTTCCCGCAAGAAACGTTCCCAGTGCTCCAATTGGCATCGCATCAAGCTCTCCAATTCCCAAAAACATATCTTCGTCCAGTCCATTTGTATAGGTAGCTGCGCGCCCTGTATGTTCTCTAGAAGAATTGGGCGTACGGTTGGCAGTTTGACCCGCGCGGGAATGCTCGCTCCACGTTATGTTTCCAGGACTCCACGTTCCCTATCCTGGCCTCTGTTTTGGTTTGGAATTCTTCGAATGCGACCACGAAGTCGTCCATATCCCTTCCCAAAATCCGAATTCTGTCTTCAAGTCGCCGGATAGTGTCGACGTGCAGCTCGATGGTGGCCTGGTATTGGCTGATACTCTCTCTGTGTCGCAACATACCGACCTTGAGCTTTCTAATGGTTTTCTCATGTGCTTCCACTTTGTTCATGCGTTCCATCAGTTGTCGGACGCTCTGCTGTGTCTCTACCATGTGCCGTTCCGCCGTCCAGATTACTAGATCCTCGATGCCGGCAACCGTGATGTTGGGCTTCTTCGCCGGTGCGCCGTCCAATCCTTCTTCTGCCCGTCTCTTGAGCATTTTCTGGACACCCGTGAGCCCTTCCTCGCCGCTTGAATTTGCTGGGCCGCCTTGCGGCGGCTGTTGGTGCGTCGACGGTGCAACTGCTTGGGGGATTGATGGCCAGATTGTCGGCTGCGCGCTCGCCGGCCGAGGTGTCGCGCCATGGTTGCTGTCGACGTCGGTCGATTTGGCCCGTGTCGTCAGTTGTTGAGCCAGCTGGTCCACAGCGGTGGTCTCCAGATTGGCCTTGATATTCTCCATGATTTCCGGCCTTTTTTTGATCTCTCTCAGTGAAGGATGCTTCCGCCACAACTCAGGCAATCCCTTCAAGTAGCTCGTATGGCCCCAGAGTATTGAGATAAACACGCCTCTCCAAGCACTCTCCACGTCGCGTTCAAGGACCACCCCCTTTGCCAATACGTTATTGTAGATCTTTGTTGTTGATCGCGTCCAGCGAAGCCACTTCCCAATGTCGTAATAGGGGACATTCGCTTTTGCTGTGTCCGGGATGTGCTGCCAATTGTCTCGTACCGCGTCAAATATGTTTGTCACGATTGGCGTATCACGGGATAGTTTCGTTATATACTCGCTCGGGAAGCAAGTGTCAAACGGTAGTGTCTTCTTCGGGCCTGGCTTTCTTTTCGTCTTCTTGAGCTTGCTCGCGTCGCTTTGTTGCTGATTGAGCACGTTGTCTTCGGAGGCTAATACATTCTGGCGATTAAACATTGGCTTGTATGTCGCCTGCATGATCGTAGGCGATGTAGAAAGATGACGTGGAGGCGTAGGTCGAGCAGCAGAGTGAAAAGTGTAGGAGATGGAAGGAATGAAGTTTTGTGATTTTTGGGGTGCTGCGAGCACGACAGATGGCGCTGCCGGCTTGTTACCTGCAGTCCGGCGCAGCAGCTGGCTGGAGACCTTTTTTTTTTCTGGACAGAGAGAGAGAGAGAGATGATGATGATGATGATGAGCTTTCAGGTCAGGATTCTGCGATAACAACTGCAAAGCTACTCCGACAAAGTAGGCACTCTAGCCAACAATTGCTGGAAGACATGGGCCAATGAATCTTCATGAAGTATTGCATCCAGCAATTCGCGACCTCCCCGGGTACTTGCCAATGCGTTCGTTGTCAATTATCAGTTATGGTGATTATCCAGATGCTTGTAAGTTACCAACTGCTCCTAGGTCTCTCCGGCCTACCGTTGGTCGAGTATCTCGATTGCCTCATAATTCGCAATATGAACTGGTATTATATGTGGTTTCTTCCGTTCAAGCTCGTCCTCGTAATAGGGTTCTAGATGGTACACTATCATGACTGAATGGACTCGCCATGCGTCTGGGAGATCCAGTCTAATTGGAGTAGGACCGGCATACTGGGACTGTACTTTGGGCTAATATGTGAGGGAATCGTGTATCCCTTCAGGCCAAGGCGGAACAACACTCGATTGCCTACCTACCTACCTACTTGAAAGGAGGAATCGAGTGGTACACTTGCGGCCGTCATGGAACCTCATTGTCATCACGGCCAACGCAATTGCGTTGTGCGCTTCCAACCGTTCTGTCCTTTTATCCGATAATTTCCGCCAAATGATTGTCACACGATGCTAGCCAAGTACGTACATATAACTTCGGCGGCAATAAGCAGGTAACAATCATTGACCATTGCTCGTGCCACGCCTCGGTGCTTACCATCTGTCGCATCAAAAAACGGCACAGCCGACTGGCCTTCTAATGATGCTGTTGGTACCCCCTATATAGGCAGTGTGACACCATCATGGCGCCCCTAAAAAGTGGGTCGACGACATGCAATTTCAATGACACCGGTCTTCGTGTTCTGTACTCGAGTCTTCTTACATGATGATGAAAAGCAGCCATCAACATGGCCGTAGCGAAAGGCTACACTGGCTTTCAAGCATGGCCGTCATCCTTCATTGCGCTTCGGGCGACCACGAGGGGCTCATCTGCGTGTATATCGTGCAAGAGACCCTTCGCGACCTCACAAGTTTCTTTCGCCGGTCACAATAAATGGTCCAAGACGAAGCACATCAAGGCCGTTACAGACAAGAAAAAGATGGCAGATCGCACCTCATTCACCAGGATCATTGCCATGTACTCCAAAAGTGAGCGCCGGATATCGATCTTCTTCCCTCTCCCATCTCTGTTGCCTTCCATTCATCGGGGCTCGTTGCGACGCTGACCCCTTTTCTGTCATCAAAAGTGTACGGAGAAGATGTGGGATTCAATCCACAATTAGCAAACGCCATCGCAGCCGCAACGAAGGGTACGAGCAATCCCCAGAAACATGTCCATCTTACTCATGCCAGAAATTAGCAAGCGTGCCCAAGGCGTTGGTGGAAGCAGCCATTGCACGCGGCCAAGGTCGCTCAGTATCGGGTACGCAGCTGGATTCCATGACATTGGAGATCCTCATGCCGCCTGACGTAGCTCTCATAGCGGACATAGAGACGGACAATAAGTCCCGCACGCTGCATGATCTCAAATACGTGGTGAAAAAGGCAGGTGGCGTCATCGGGTCGACTGCATTTAACTTCTCCCGGCGCGGCAGAGTCGTGTTGAAGAGCTCTCAGAGTCCGCGTCCAACACTTTCAGACATTTTGGAGGAAATGCTCGAGCATGAGGGGGCTGAAGACGCAGAGACGCTTTCCAACGCATCATTCGTGGTGTGGACGCAGCCTGCGCAGGCCATGGCCATCACCAAGGCTCTCTCGGACCGCTTCGGCCTGGAGGTGGTCGATACGGACATCATCTGGGCTGCTAACGAGGAGGCCACCATCAGAATAGATTCGGAGCAGCACGCCAAGTCCCTCAGTTCGCTGCTTGCTGGCTTGCGCGAGTACACTGAAGTGAAAGCCATGTTCACCAATGCACGACCAGGACGCATCAGCGCGGACGAATGGGAACTGGTCGAAAGGCATATAGACACCTAAATTCTTGTCGAACCTGCCTACCTATTGCAGGCACCAGTCTTCGCACATAGTAGATCTGAGCGTGTTTCTGAAAAGAACAGCAGGTGGTGAAAGAAGAAAAAGAAAAGACTTGAAAGCATTAAACGCCGCCCGATGCGTACATGTAAATAGCTCGTTCAAGATCCAAACCCCTGTTGTACAATACACAGTCACCGTGCTTTTTAATATATCCATTGTTTTTTCCCAGTCATGACTCGTCTGACAATCAAGAGTCATTCTCTTGATCCTGCCTGCTCTCTGGGTGACGGCCCCGGTGCTGCTCCTCCCGCGCCTGTCGAAACCTCTGCCGCGCAACGATGCGATCATATTCGGCCCTCACTTCGTCTCGATCCCGGGGTACCTTGTTGCATTCCTCAGGTCTAGGCCAAAAGTTGGGCACCGAGAAGCGATTATCGAGATTCGTGCCAAAGTAGTACATGATGCCGATGGGAAACATGACGTAGACGCCAAACTATCGCCGCGCAGCAGAGTCAGTGACGGCGCAAAGACACACGAACAGGTGCCGTACCTTGAAGACTTCCAAGTTGAGACCAGCCATGATTCTGACGGCGGTCGGTCAGAGGATTGCGCTGCTTTGCGCGGTCTGAGACTAGATTCGTTGGTGGCGGGACGAGATGACCAAGTTGATATGGGCGGCGGTTGCAGCCTGTTCCACTTTTTTTTTAACGATAGTTTTTCTATAGCTTGCGCACGGCATCTTTCGGAGCTTCGGTTTGCCGCATTTCCGTGCCTGTGACTTTTAGTGAGCTGTAGGAAGAAAGAAGCAAGGGAGCGTACCGTTATTTTGCTGCTCCAGAGTGGTGAGTCTGTTGTTGACTTGGTCAAGGTGCTTATTGACTTGTGAGCAGACGATGGGTACTTACCTACCTAGGTACAGTGGGTGGACAGTTGTATCTGCCCACCTCAAAGTAAAGATCCACGCGGTGCTCCCTAATTAGGTAATTCCTCCTTGCGGTACCTCTAGATTAGGCTAATCTAATCTTATCAGTACTTGAGGGTGGGCAGATACAACTGTCCACCCACTGTA
>JARJRV010000099.1:0-16660 GCA_030783925.1 Aschersonia sp. MBC 735 | reverse complement strand
GCTTATGTGATGCAACGCGACAATATCCGTATAATTGCGGTCAAGGTGGAAACGGCTGCGCTTAAGTGGGGTATGTCGCTCACACAGCCTTGAAGAACATGATGCAGTGTACGGAGTACACGCATTATCAAATCTCAGGTGCAAGATGCACGCCCTTTTTCGAGGCGGCGCTCGGAGCTTGCAATCAGACAGAAACAGCGGTTGAGTTGCCTGTTGCATCGGCTGGGTCGACACTTTGAGGATTATGGAAAACATCCTTGGGGTCCAGCTTGGCCTTGATCTGGCGAAGCCGGGGCAAGTTCGGGCCCCAATAGGCATGTTGTGCTTCTGATCTGCCCAGTCTTGGATCTACATAACCAGCGTAGCTTGTTTTAGCATTGGGCGAGCCTGCCTGTATGATCTCATGGATGCCCTCGGCAAATCGCGTTGACTTTTCCCCGAGGGGAAGGCCGACGACGTAGGACTGATACATGAAAAGCTTGTCGCGATGGGGATAGGCTGTCGAATCTAAAGGCACTTCGTTGATGGCGCCGCCTTCCGAATCGAATATGATCGTCCAAACGAGGGTGCCAGGGTCTGTGGATCCGGTAAAGTGGAAAAGCTTGTCGATAGTGTCGCGGCTGAGTGCATCTTGCTGACGAAAAGCCAGTGATTTGCTGTAGAATTGAACTGGAAGATCAGTGAGCGCGAGCGCCGTCGTTTCTGCCATATGCCCCAGCGAACCGAGCCAATCAACGGCTTTGAAATGGAAATCCCCACCAGAGGGTATCTTGGCGAGTATACCAGTAGCTGCAAATTCTTCCTTCGTGCCAAAGAATGTTGCTGTGACCACAGCGCCAAGCGGATGGGCGATGAACAGGGTTGAGAATCGTTTGTCTAGTTTAGGATCGTTGACCAAATCTTGCCATGCCTCATATACTGGAGCCATGTCCTTTTGTTCTCCGAAACTGAATGTGTATGTATATTCGAGAACGCCTGTGGGCTCCGGCTGAGTGCGCACGGTGAAGCGGGTGATGATGCCATAACCGGCTCCGGCTCCGCGGAGTGCCCAAAACAATTCAGCGTTTTCCTTCTCACTCGCCTTTCGAATGTCGCCATTGGCTGTGACAACCTCGACCTCCAAGACATGGTCAAGGAGGGTCCCCCACATTCTGGACGAGGGCCCAATACCACCCTGGAGACAATTTGCGTCAGTCAGTGTCTTGAATGAACAGCGTAGGCATTCATGACGTACAATTGTGGCATGTCCCCCAGCTCCGACTCCCGGACAAGTCCCATGCGCAATTGCACGTTTCCCGTATTTGTGAAGTTGTTCATCCAAGTCGTGTAATCTGTGACCCGCGCCGAAAGTAGCCTGCCAGGTCGTGTTGTCCATGGAAAAGTCCTTGAAATTGACCATGTCGATCGCGAGCCCGCCGTCTTCACCCCCAAGGCCAAAGTTCCTGCGCGAATTCGCAGCATGAGTCGCCTGTGTATGAAAACACGAATGAAGCTGGACCAACTCACCCGTAAGAGTGACCACCAGATTTTGCTTGGACGTGGACACCATGTTCCACAGCGCATTTGACAGCTGCGGCCACCTCGTCACTTTTGATGGGTCGAATGACGGCAATCGGCGTGATATGGATTGCCTGGTTGTAGGCTTTGACCCAAGCAGGCTGATAAAACACGTCGCTGGGGTATCCAACACACCCACTTCGGCCACTGCATACAGTGTCCAAACACTGTTGCAGTGGGCTACTGTGCCCGTTACCCATGATCGTGAAGCCCCCTTGGGTCTGAAGTTTTGGACAGGTGAGAGCGAAAGTCAGCCCGTTGACGTGCGGCAGAAGCGAGGGAGAGCATTTGTGACGATTTCAAGGGTCGGAAATCAAGTCTAAATAAAAGGGCAAGAAGACATCGCGTTTGCATGAAAGTTGGAAACAGCGTTTGGGGCGAGGGAAACTGCGTGTGCGCCATAAGCTGCAGTGGGTCTCTAGTGATTCGTGCAACCCCTAACTTCCAGTCACCTCTGCTACCACCAAAGCAAACATGTATATCCTCCCGCTACTTACCAGCCGACAACCAACGATACCGCAAGCAGCAAAAAGCCCCTCATATAGCCAGAAATATCCTTGCTTTTCTCTGGACTGAAGGAAAAAAAGGCAGTAAGAACAGGCCAAAAGGGTACCCTCTCATACAATTCAGTAGGGGCACAGCCCCTTTGCTTGTTATGCACGTTTCTGGTCGGCTACACACATTCCAATCGTCTTTGATCCCCGCCTTATATTCTTCGGGGCAGAGAATGTGTTTGTGGCGGTCTGTAAGTCATCAAGCTTTGCACCAGAAAACTTTGGGGCAGTGCTGCAGCTGTGTGCAACCCTGCCCAAGCGCGTGATTGGGACAGGACTCGGTGCGAGCCTCAAAAAAGCTAACAGAGGCTGTCTTGGCGACAAAAATAATGAAGCTGTGAAAGCAAAAGGAGGGTGGCACTTGCATTAACAGGCGACCGCCGTGCGATGTTGTCCACTTAGGCGCGAAGTAAATGCACTCGAAATTCAGCAGTTGCGCGACTTCAGGCACCATTAGTCATTGCAGCGGCATCCCGTATCACTCTGCTGGCGCACTGAAACGTGTACCATGAGACCCGGTGGCAGGCGGTGGCAGCAACTTGTCCATTGCGGCCGGAGGAGGCGAGATTGCGCGTGATGGACATTCGAGCACTTGAGTCATGGGCCATTGAAATGCATCTGCTGGTGGGGACTCGTCATGCGCCCCTGAATGCCCCAGGGCGTGGTGCCCCGTAGCGCTCCCGCCACCAGGTAATGCTCGGTAAGCCATTCGCGAGGGAAGTTCAGACGACGAAAGATCCATGGACCAAGATTCCGACCGCAAGACAAAACAATGGTCCTGGACTGACCGCCCGGTTTGATGCCGATTCCCTCCGCCAACCCCGCGTCGCTCATCCTATAATCGAGGTGTAGTGGTGACGCGTCTGGGGGCCGCTAGCTTTGTCGCCTCTAGTCAATATTTTTGACCATTCGACCGGTCGGAGCTGCTGAACTGCAATTGAACTGCTTGTGTGAGTCAAGTTTGGGAGGCCCTCGATCATTCGCCTCTACATGGCTGTTCAAGCACGAATGGCAGTAGCCATACTGTGGCAATGTTGTTTGTAAAAAAGAGTACTGAGGTGAACATTTTCTGCCGTGCCAGAGTATTCAACCATCACATCTTGGTCATCGACCCCACGTTGTATTTCCATGATGTTATCACGTCAACAACGCTGACGCACGACAAAGGTGTCGATCACTGTGTGAAGTTTGCGTCGCAGATCGAATAGTTCTGGAACGACTCGACGAAAACACTACGTTTTTGTCGCCCACATTCAGTGCTCAACTGTCTCCATGAATGGTGTCGGCTGCCTTTTCGCCGATCATATATGTCGGCACGACAATGAAGTACCCCGGAATCTTGGGGAAGATGCTGGCATCTACTACCCGCAGGTTTTGCACGCCTCTAACGCGGAACTTGGAGTCCAAAACGGCCATAGGATCATCGTCTTTACCGATTGGGCACGTACACGAAGCATGGTGTCCCCAGGCTTCTTTTCCGACAAAATCGCTTATGTCTTGGTCCGACTGGGTACTGTTCTCGGGCCAGACCTCAGTGAAAGTCGAAGGGAACTTCGGCATGTCGTCGATTGTGGTGCGTGCTAGTTTCACAGCCTCGATCAAGGCTTGCTTGTCCTGGTCTCTACCGTTGGCAAAGGAGTTGAAATTGATGTCAGGCACGTCGCGTGGATTGGAGGACTTCAACGTGACGGTTCCTGCCGAGTTGCGTGAGTACGCCTTGAGAATCAGCCAACTAAGCTGTTTCTTTTCACGGAACGCGTCCACGGAATATCCTGGGTAGTAGCCCTTGAAGTAAAATGGCGCTGGTGACATAAAGACGTCCGCCATGTTGAGTTCTGCGACGGACGACTTCATCAGGTAACCGACGGCAAGACTGGCGGTGTAGATACCGCGGCTGACGATGGGCATGTCTTTCTGCTTCCAACGTGCCAGACATTGATCATTCGGACCTTGTTCGAATTCACACCCATCGAAGAATGTCCATTGCTGAGGATTATCGCCGATGACCCCGACTTCGTATCGGTCTTGCATGTTGGTACCCACACCGGGTAAATCAACAATAACTGGAATATCGTACTTCTCCAACTCGTCCCTTGGCCCAATCCCACTTAATTTGAGGAGTTGAGGCGTGTTGTACGCACCACCGGAGAGGATGACTTCTTTTTTCGCTCTGACGCTACCTTGGCCTGTCGGGTACGAATCACTAGACCAGCGAGGGTCCGCGCCGTAAAGACTCTGACCTTGAATATAGTCGACTCCTACCGCCACGGGTTTCCCGTTGTCGTCATTCACATCTTCGAAGTTGACCTTGGTAACAAGTGTGTTCAACATGACATCGAGGGTCTTGGACTTGTCTTCCATCACAGACATGATAAAGTCCCGCACGCCCGACCTTTCCCCGTTCTTCATCGATAGCGGTATGAAGAAAAGTCCGGTTTTGTCTTTATTGTCCGAGGAATTAGGATCTTCTAGCAGCTCGATCAAGTCCGGAGCGAGGCGGTTCATCAACCCCAGAAAATTAGGTGCCAGAGCCCGAGCAATCGAGAAGGCTAAGCTGTATATCTTGGAATCTCCAAGAGCGACGCCTGGATTGACCAAACTTGTCGTTAGCCAACCGTTGGCGCCGTGACCATCGGTGCTCGGTGCCGCACGATATGTGTTCTTCTCAATCCGCTCAAAGTATGTCCGCATCTGGTCTGGATTCCAGGTTTGATCACCGGTAAGATCGGCAATGTACTGCCAATCAGCGTCATTGGGATACATGGCGATGAGGGCATTGTGCGCTGTGCAGCCACCTAATGTTCCAGCTCGAGGATAGAGAATGCCAAGTGGCTCTGCGCCGTCAGGAGGGCTTGTTCCGACGTAAAGCTGTCCATCTTGTTTTCTCCACGTCATCTTCGTATCTTGTTTTTGTTGTTCCGGGTCACTATAATGCTGCACGTAGAAATTCCACGCCGTCCTTTGGTCCTCGCTCGACAAGAGATTAAACAGGGGCACTTGGTAGTCGTCCGTATCTGCGTGGTCGCCCCCGGCCTCTATGAGAAGAACGCTGTGCCCATAGGCAGCCAATCGAGCTGCAACAGGCCCGCCACCGGCCCCGGACCCAACGACGATATAGTCATATTCGGCAGAAGCATCCGGCTGATTTATTATGTTTCTATAAAGAGATGAGCGGACTATCGCGGTAGCGGTCACGTGTGAAAAACCCTACCCGTGGACATGTAGACTCAATGCAATGAGCGCAAAGACGAGATAGGACAACATTTCAGCCATGCCGATTTCTAGAAGACGCTTTGGCTTCTTGAAGGTTTTCAGGCCAAGCGAGCGAGCTCGACCGCAAAGCCGTTACACTATAAGCAAGGATAAGCATGTACTCCGGTTCGACAATGAGGGAATAGGAGCCGCCATTGCCTAAGAAAGGCAACGCCGATCCTTTTGTGTAATCTCTAATCTTACAACCTACCTGAAGGAGGCCAAATGAAAGCATCATCATCTTGTCCCCAGATCCGAGACACCCATTGCGCGTGGACATGGTGATCAGGATGGCGTGCCGACGTGCCTTAACACAACACCGCAAAATAATGCGCTAGACATGAGAACATGCCGTGTCGCCCAAACCACGCTGCGACTAGGCGATTTGCGGATTCGCCGACGCGATGTCAGAATTCCAAACGCTTGAAGGCCGAGCTTCATCTGTATTAGTTTCTATTTGCACGGGCGCATTCCTTTCAGAGCCGACTAGCTGGAGAAGAAGACCGCGATACTTGACGTCGGATATCGATTCAGCCGGTGTCTTAGATCATGGGAACGATCTCGCGTGCCAGCAAACTCTCGATGTGGCGGACCCCACCCACTGTTTCTCGAGACCCTTTCCAATTCCATCCCCTCTACACGTCTTGGGCCTTGGGGCACTTCTCCTAGAAATAGAGCTCAATTTTTTCTCCATGACTAGATTCGAAAGAGGTCATCATGAGTCAAAGAAACCCGTTTGTTCAAGCCCATATTAACCTTTTGCATCTCCCTAGTCTTACACCTGAGTACCACCGGATGAACAATTCTGCAACTTTACAAGACTTCATGTTCTCACCATCGTCATCCCCGAACCTCCTATTGCCTCTTCCCACATGCTGCTTTTCATTGGCCAAGGCGGCATTGAAACGCTAATCAATCGTATGCTGCCGAACCTACCTGTAGAACCTTATCCAGAACACCGGTGAAAACGATCTGTACTGTAAGTCTTCCCCAAACAACATCGGATACGCCAATTTCCATGAAAACGTCACATCGCCTCCGATTGACCTACTTCGTCCCATCACAAGATCTTCATATTGCACCGGCGAAGCCCGTCTCGGAGTATGAGCGATTCCATGAATGCCAGGTTCACTGACTAATCACACATCTTCCGTTTCCACAGCTTCATAGGCGCCGCGGGTCCTCATGCCAGTGAGGTGCATGAGCGTCGGGCTCTCATACATTTCTGTGTAATTCACCTTTCCCCCACCAAGTATCGCGGAGCCGCTTTCTCGTTGACCGAATATTGGTGCCGGATCGCACCAAAAGTCCTTGCAGTTCGAAACGCACCCCCGACTATAGGGGTTCCTCTTATTTCGCCGACCCTTTCCTGTAGCTGCTCCACGTCCGGTGATGGTCTCAATGAAGGGATCGACGCCCAGCATACGACTCCACTGCTTCAGCACGCCACCCTTGCGTTTAGCCCCGAGCCCAGTCGTCGCTGTGGCTGACGCGGCAGCTGCCGCAAGAGACGGGTCAAGAGGCGTCCCCGTCGACGTGAGTGCCGTAGTAGCCTCCCGCATATGTATTCCCGTCATATTCTCAAAGGTTGTCATGGCTCGAGAAACTTGGATGAGCTGGGTAAACACCAGCATAATGACCCAGATGAGCTGCAACGTGACCCAAATGGCCAACAATAACGTATAAGTGTCAGCGTTGACGAGCCTGCAAGCTTGTGCCCCAAGGATATTACACGACTCTGATGCATTGGGGGTAAGAAGTTGAAAATCTGCGGGCGTCAGCACATCGTATAAGCCGCGGACATCAAGTCGCCATGAGCTTACGGTAATACAGTATCCAATCATAGACAAGAATACCGAAGATCAGACATATCAGATACAGGAAGAAGTGCCTGTGATTGTTATTTCCAACGCAGTTGAAGACCCAAGGGCAATGACTGTGTTTCGGGTCAATCAGGGACGTGGTAATAATGTCGACGGATTTCACTCACTGATCATGTTTGGCAACACACCGCTGGCAGCGCCTGCAATGCTTGCTCCGCAACGGAGTGCGAATCATACATGTGACACAAAAGTTGGACTCGTCGAACTTCCAGGTAGCAAGAAGCTCATCAATTACAGCTCTTTGCTCGGCAATGCCGTTGAGTTTGGGGACAAATCCAGGGTCGTAGCGCATGCTGGCCGCGTAGAAGAATGTCGTCAACCCGAACAGCGTTGCAAAGACACCATTAAGTAAGGCACGCGACTTCTCGCCCTGCGTGGTGCTCCATACAATCGCGGTCAACCAATTCACTCCAACAAGAAACAGGGAACCAGCAAAGATCCCCGACATC
Organism: Aschersonia sp. MBC 735; assembly: GCA_030783925.1. NCBI lineage: Eukaryota > Fungi > Ascomycota > Sordariomycetes > Hypocreales > Clavicipitaceae > Aschersonia > Aschersonia sp. MBC 735. The sequence goes on along the minus strand of JARJRV010000099.1, from coordinate 8,965 downwards.
CAAGGCTATTCAAACAAAAGTAAGTAGGTGTTTGGAGACGTCAAATCTGCTCAGGAAATCTTACCGTCTTGTGGAAATGGCGCATGTCTGGGGTTGCATACTCCAATACCTGTGTTGCTGCCCAATGACAACAATAAACAACGGCCCCAGCTAGAGGCACGCCTAAAATGACAGTCGTATTGGACAAAGACAAGAGCACACCCCATATCATGACCCAGGGCCAAAAGAACAAGAATTTGGTTGTGAACGCTTTCTTGTCTTTTAAGAAGTAGTTGACTCCTGGCCATGGAGGAACTACAGGGTTGCCCTCGTGATCATACCCACACTCCCTCAAAGCCCTGTGCCAAGCAGCTTGAGTGTTGAGCTCGCTGGCTGTGAGGGCTGGTGTTTTGCCACTGCCGGTCTTGGCGAATCGATCAGCACCGTATTCGATGAGCTTCTGAATACATCCAGGATTGCCCTTGACTAAGGCCCAATGTAGGGCTGTGAACCCTTGCTCGTCGGTCGCGTGGACGCTTGCCCCCCATCGTAGAAAGACGTCCACGCAGGATGGAAAACCCTTGTATGCAGCCCACATGAGCGATGTGTGGCCGTAGCTGTCGAGTACGTCAACTGGAATGCCTTGGTGTAGAAGAAGGACTATCAAAAGCACGTTGCCGTTGAAAGTGGATATGTGAAGGGTATTGTAGCCCTGAGCATCTGTAATCAGGGGATCGGCGCCGCGCTGTAGAAGTAGGTTGACAGTATAATAATGGCATCGTTGAGCTGCCCATTGCAGAGGGGTCGCGACAGAATCGCCACCTTTGTGATTGATCTCGGCGCCATGCTCAATGAGAAATTTGCACATGGCATATTGATTGTTTATGGCGGCCCACTACAATAGAGTTCAGTATTCCATGAGTCGTCCAACAACACACGACACAGCTCGTCTAGATCCATGGACTGTAATTGCCACTTACATGCAGAGGTGTAATACCCTCCTCATCACTGTAAGTAGCGTCGAAGCCTCCAGACTCGAACAATCTCTCCATTGCTGCAATATCACCTATTCGGGCGAGCTGCATGATGTCTTGACTGATATCATCCATCGTAGCGGCAGCAGTAGCGTCGGGTGAAGTGCCGTTCGTCTGCCCCTCGCTGGTCGTGAAATTTCCTAATTCCATCTCGTTGGTGAGTCTCGGAGCTGCGGCTGTAGACTTCGTCGCAAAGTGTATTGGAGGCGCATGGGCAGCCGTCGGCGCTGTAGGTCTGTTGTTCAGTATTGAATCGGTCATTTGACGAGTGTTGGAAGCCCAAGTACAGAGGGCGTAGCTGAACGAGTCGTGGAAGGAGCTTCGAATTCCACGCTGAAAGGACGGAGAGAAGCAGTTTGCGCAGCCGAGCTCAGACGTTGGACCAGCGGACGACGAGTTTGGGACATGTATGCTCCTCTCACGAGGTTGACGAGAGCTTCGATCTCAGGATCTCGCCTCGTCGCGGTTTCGAGTGCAGTACGGGAGTCGATGAACATGAAGCCCGGCCGAGTTGCGAAAATGGCAGTATCGTAGGAACAGGTTCGTTGATTAGGCCGTCGACTGACCGGAAGACTAGGGCATTAGTTGATGCAACAGATGGGAAGGCATCCTGATTGAGTCACTCTTGTTGGGCCTTGAAAATGCCAAACGGACTCCCTATGTCATCCTGGGCCCTGTGCGAAAGAAAACCGAGGCTGACGAGATTGACGCATGCATACTGAGCTGACCGCGCCACTAATGCTGACTGGTTGTGGGGGTTTGACGCTGTGGCTAGTCAACCAGCAGACAGACCCGTTTTCTAGCCACGTCACTTGCTCCGCCTCCACAGTCTTCAGAGTCACACCGATCCCAGGACTTCGCACGAACGTCGCGATGCGCAGTCCTCGCCGCAGACGAACCGCCTGATTTTCGATGTTTGATCTCTACGAGTGAGACTTCTCGCACTGCGACTGAACACTGCTCCCCGGTTTCGTCACCGCGCAACCTCAGGAATCCCCGTGGAATTCGAGTGCAGATTTGTCAAGCCATGTCGACCCTGGTAAAGCTGGCCGAGCTGCTTCTGACGCCCTCTGCACCTGTGATTCTCATTGGCATCCTCATTATAATTGGTGCTCCGCTTTTGCTTCACCTTTTACTCTCTTCATCAGTAACATATACCGTCCCCCCGACAATCTTGCTGGTCGGACCCGAGAACTCGGGCAAAACTTCTTTGCTTACCCTCCTTGAGCGCAGCAAGAAGCCCGCCGATACACATACTTCGCAGATCAGCCACTCCGTGGAACTCAACGCTTCTACTGATGCGACATTGAAGAGCTCTTTCCGAAATCATGACGATTCTACAGGCACTTATACCAAGTTCTTACTCACCGACACCCCGGGTCATGGAAAATTGCGCAAAATCGCGATGGAAAAATTGAGGAAGACCGAGAAAGTAAAAGGAATCGTCTTTATGGTAGACGCCGCCGCATTAGGCGATCAGGACGTTTTAGCATCTGCGACGGCATATTTATACGAGGTGCTGTTATATCTACAAAAGCGAGCTAATGCCACAGGAAAGGCCAAGACCGCCATCTCGGTATTGATTGCCGCGAACAAAATGGACTTGTTTACTGCGTTACCTCCGTCACTTGTCAAAAAGCACCTGGAAAACGAGCTCACGCGACTTCGTGCATCTCGAAGCAAAGGCTTGCTTGACTCTGGTGTTGGCGTGGATGAGATTGGTTCCGAAGAGCAAGATTCCTGGCTGGGGGAAGTTGGATCTGAAACCTTTGCATTTGATCAGCTTACAGATTTCGACATCGATGTGGAGGTCGCAGGTGGAAGCGTTCAAAAGATTGAGCCAGACATTAACAACTGGTGGTGGTGGATGGCACAACGAGTATAGCCTTGCTGAAAGCAAGCAACGAGTCATCATTTCGCGGATGCCCTTTTTATCCTTCCAAGAACACTTCGGTCCTGACACCAGTATGATTCGTATGATCCGCAAACTACACTTAACGCAGAGACGTTGAGTCAACGGTCATCAACACAATTCGCTCCTGTCGATGTCTATTTTCATGCCTTGTACACCCAAAGTATTAAGACAACGCCAATCCTCGACGTTCTGTAGTCGAATGCTCTGTATTCTGACTGGACCAGCAGCCACAACTAGTTTCACTTCTTGTTTACCATCCAAGTCAATAGGTCTACTTTTGTCACAACGGCTAAAGGCTTTGAGAGACGGTCTTCCCCAGTATTGCGCTCGGTAACGACCGCCGCACTGTTCCATTCCAGAAACTTGCTCAAATTCGATAGAGGCGTGTCCATGGTGATCTGCACAAACTTTCTCTTGGTCTTCGCATTTTGGCCTGCTGCCGCACTTTGGCGAGGGTCAGTCACAACTTCCTCGAGGCGACCAAAGTTGAACATGACATCTTTCACGGGACTTTGTGGAGTGGCGCGTCCGCGCGAGATGTAAGCAAGCAAGTTGCCCAACGTAACGAGACCGACAAGCTTTGAGGTGGCAGACAGAACAGGCAGTTGATCGAATCCTTTGTCGCGCATTGTCTCGATAGCTTCAGAGCATGCCGCACTGTCGACGACAGAAGTCACAGGTTTCAGTCGAAGAGATGCGACAGTCGCATCAGCATACGGATCAGAACTTCCGGGGCTATGCGTTATAGACGTTTCAACGCCATTGACAGCCAGCAATCCATTGGCAGCGAGCCAATCATCGTCGGCAAATTTTGACAGGTAGCTTCGAATGCTGTCGGGAAGCACTACAACTACGACGTCATCCTTCTTGAAACCGAATTCTCTGACAGCCTTGAGCATGGCGGACATTGCGGAGCCCGAACTACCGCCGACAAGAAGTCCCTCCTCCGCTATCAGCCGTCGAGCCAAAGCAAAAGATTCATGATCTTCAGTTTTGTACCATTTGTCCACAATGGCTTGATCCAGAACGTCAGGGACGAAGTCGTAACCAATGCCTTCAACTTTGTATGGCTGATTCGCGTGCGCTTGGTTCAAGCTTTCGGGCAGAGCCAGTATGCTGCCGTGAGGATCAGCGGCAATAACCTTGATCTCCTTGTTATGCCTTTTTAAACCACGAGCAATGCCGGTGATCGTGCCGCCAGTCCCTGCGCCGGCCACGACTGCTGTCACCTTGCCGTCAGTCTGCTCCCAAATCTCCTCTGCAGTGCCGTGTTCGTGTGCCAGCGGATTGTCCGGGTTGCCGTACTGGTCAAGAATATGTGCGTTTGGAATCTCTTTTTCAAGACGACGAGCAACACCGATATGAGATTCCGGCGCGTCCCAAGCGGCTTGTGTCGGCGTTCGAATGATGGTCGCGCCGAGGGCTCGCAGAACAGATACTTTTTCGGCCGACATCTTCTCAGGCATAGTGATGATGGTCTTGTAGCCTTTGATAGCGCCGACGAGTGCGAGGCCGATGCCGCTAAATGTCAATAATCAGCGAGGTCGCTCCAATACCGGGCGTCAATTTGCAGAAGACAAGAAGTCATGGAGTCATACGTATTGCCACTTGTGGGTTCTATAAGAGTATCTCCCGGTTGTATTCTGCCGCTCCTCTCGGCTTCCTCTATCATTCGAAGTGCGATCCTGTCTTTCACACTGCCGCCAGCATTGAAGAACTCGGTTTTCGCGAACACTTCGCATTCGATGCCAAGTGACTTGGGAATCTTATTCAATCTGACGAGCGGAGTATTGCCAATTAGTTCGGTGGCTGACAGAACTGTCGCAGGCTTTCGCCCGACATACGGAAACTCGTCGACCATGGCAGCGAGTTGGTGGAAATCACAATGTCGAAATAGGTGAGCGATTTGGTGAGTGTTTGAGTGTATGTCAGGAATTTGCAACGTGATCGGGTTTCGACCTAAGGGAAAGCGGGGGGGAAGACACAAGGGTGGGTGGCAAGGGTGGCTGGCGCCTTTGCTGGTGGGGTGGGAGCAGTACTTTTACGATTCGAAACTTCCATCTCCATGGCAGTTTGATGCGAACGAAGACGGCATTGATGCTAAATGAGCAGCGTCAGGCTCCGCCCTCCGATCATGCTCTCTGCACTGACCTCGCTGCTATCTCACAATCGCAGCAAAGGGCTTATAAACCATATCCCACGAAGCCTCGGCTTCCCGCTAGTTGTCGAGCATTCTCACGGTCTTTCGCCGGATGCCTGAAGATTTTTGTTGCGGATCAAAGTGGGGACGTATGGGTGTAAAATCAGCTGCGGCAAAAATATTTCTTCATCTTCCCTGGAAGCCAATACACCGAGCTTTCCAAAGACACTCACTAAGCTTGCATTTGATCCGACTCACAGTCGGCGAAAGAGCATTCTTTTGTTTTCGCCTTGATGATTGCCAATATCTATGTACATACATAATTCCTTTCTCGCACTCGAAGCGACTCACCATGCATCAGGTACGCACCCTGTTCTCTTGCTAGCCCACCCAGCCTCCACCATGTCTACATCGCTCCGCGACGACCTTGACTGGCGCCATGATGTGACAGCTGGGAATCAGGGTCATTGATGTCGCACCGCAGAGCAAGATATAGCTCGTGAGCAGCGTCTCGAACACTGCATGACGTTGTTTTTAAATGTAGAGAACGGACGTTAATCAGAAATGCAATTCACTAATGGTCCGTGCGAATGAGAAATGAGATTGTCGTAACTCGACTCGTCCTTGACGCATCGCGGAAGAAATAAGCAAACATAACACACCTACCATCGTCGACTGTCTTGGCCCAGGGACAAAAAGGCAAAGCGACTGCACCTGTGTGACGCCTGCCTAGGCTTGGAGACTGGCTCCAATACAACCTTCTCAATCTTGCGGGAATATGTCTCGAGCTTCTCGCAGGCCCAGTCCTGCAAACCCATCTCGGCCCAAGCTGCGTAATCGTCCACAGCACGGCGTTCAAACGCGAGGCACCTCCAAGTCCTTCAAATGCCCGATTCCTCTCTTCCTTAGCACTTGGGATCGGCTCCGACCAACGATCGCCTTGATCTTGCAAAAAGCTGCTAAGAAAATTCTTCTGGCTCAGGAGCGTCACGCGTGACACGATGTTGTCCTCGGCATGACCTTTCTTGATAAGTGAGACCTTACAACTTTTATCTTCGGAAAATCTAAGGCCAGAACATAGCCTATGGTGCCGCCTCACGTGTCAAGGGCAAATCTAGCTCAGCACTTCCGACTTTCTACTTCTCGGGCTAATCGCCTAGCTGAACGCCTGCCTCCCACATGAATGAAGTCTTAAGTATGGTTGTGAATTCAAGTGATGAATGCTCTGGGTACGACAAGAAGGGCCAAGGCGTCTCAGGGGCAGCAGATGATATGTTAAGGGGCGAACATTTGCTCCTACGGCGGGACTCTGAGGGATGCAGAGTGTCACTCACACTCATAGAGTGCATGAGGACGATGAACTTGATTCTTTTTTTTTCCGAACAGGATCCAATGGGAACCGGACCATCCCACAATGACCGCAATGAGGCTCGGGAGCGACGTAAGTCACACAATCCATCCGTTCAAGCAACTGGAAACCTCGTTCTCACCTATCAGCTGCTCCCGTGCATGTGCGTCAGCCGACGGCTCCAGAGCACCATTATCCCGCCCAGTCAAACGCAACAATTTGTTGCCTGCAAGTCTATCTGCGGGAAAATTTGCGAAAAAGCTAAGAGTAAGGTGCGAGATGATGCCCGAGGAATGGCATGTCGAATAATTGGGTGCATGGACCTGGATTGGTCTTTGTTCTTTCGGTCCTCGCGCCTCTCTCTCGAGTTTTCCGCTGCCCTCCTTCTCATCTCTTTATACTCACGTCGTCTTCGCGCCTCTCCTTGAAGGCCTCGGCCGCCGCCCTCATCCGCTCTTCCTCCTCATCATTGGCAATCCGGAAGTGATCAGCCATGGCGAAAATGGATTGGTCCTCTGGTAACAGCGTACCCATTTATCAAGGGTAAGTCAAGATGGTCCGCAATTTACCGTTAAATCGGGCATGCGTGTCATTCTGGGGGTTTGATAGAGGTAAGATTGATGGAAGATCGGGGTTGTCTATCAAAAGGGCCGCCTTGTAATGACAGGACCAAAGAAGCTGGAGTAATTGTCGGAGAAAGTATAGGAAGTGGTGTTTCCCATATAGTTCCTGTGCAAGTCCGCTGCTGGAACTGTGGCGATACTCAAGCTCACTCACCTTCGTAGTCTACTCTCACTTCCTTTGGCTTCTCAGGCCACCACGCTGCTCATGTTGATTTGAACGAGGATTGCAAAACTTGGTGCGCGGCTTTGTCTGCCCACAGCTATGCCGTATACTGCCTTGCGAGCCAGTTAGGGAAATGGTTCCTGTCATGACCTCACTAGGCGCCTGGTAATATATGGTTTCATCACGATTAATACTCTGCCTTTTAATGTGAAAAGAAGATTAGAAGTTTCATTCCGTTTGGGCAGTCACAAGAGCCGCCAGAAAATTTGTCCTGGTAGACCAATTACGAAGTTGTAGCTTGCTGTCTGAGGAATCAAGACAGCGAGGTACGAACACCGAATCTGACCCTCCCTGGCGTAGATTGTTGAACTTGCCCCCATACAGCTCATCCATATAGATGCGCGCACACTATACACAACATCTGCTAAGCCGAGGTTTCTTTGCATAGACAAAGACGAACTCGTTTGGCAGAAAGTCGATGATGTGACCGATGAGTAGACTAAGGTAATCCGCACAAGCAACATCTACCGCGCCGTCGGCAGCCTCATCTTGCGGTACAAGAAGGGTCAACCAAAGATAATGCATACAGTGGTCAAGGGCGGGTATAACCTTGTCTACCGCCTGGAGTACTGTGACGGCTCATCGACTAAAATGAGAATACCGATCCAAAGTATGCCATAAGCTTTGTGAAGCACGCTTCAGACCACTGACAATGACTGGGCAGGCATCGTCCCAGCAGTTATGCGATACATTGCTGCTAGCAACACGATTCCCGTCCCACATGTCTATCAATACGCACCGAGAGCCGAAAACTCCATGGGCATCGGCCCGTTTACTATTTTGGACTACATCAACCACATCAAGAACATGTCCAGAGAGCTTCTCGACCCAGCACGTGCGGTTGGCGAGCGCCCTATCTTGCTCGCTCAGATCAGCGAGGGGAACTGGAGTTCTTATACACCCAGATAGCCAACATTTTACTACAGCTGGGCTTTTGATCTTATCTGGTGGAAGTTTCGAGACGAGAAATTACTAGGGGCGAATGATGATCAGGACTACCGGGCCAGGCTAGAGGACCTTTCCGGACCACAGAGAAATGTGATGGAGTCCTTCGTCACACAGAGGGTGAAAGGACAGCCCCGCGATCAAGAGCAGAGGGCATGGATGGAGAAGGATTACGGGGACCGTCTAGCTGAGTTCCTCGTTTGATACTCCCAAGTTGGCAAAGTTGATATGTGCGGTCCTCGCGATTCGGGTCAGCCCATTCCTTCTGGTGCAGTCAGCCAGCTACATACCTTAGGTGAGAGAGCGGCGCAGGGCATTTGGTAAGTTGCTCCTCGCCAGCGGGCCTCGAACACGGCGGAAGCCCTGCGCTAGTACTTGGTAAAGGGCTAGCCTCAACGGAACGCCGCAGTCCGCAGTCCCACAGACCGGACAGTATTGGTAATTAGTGTAGGGTGTGTAATGGCATGAATTGATATGGTGTGACCTGCCGCTGCGCCTACTCTATCCACGAATTGCGCTCTGGACGTGCGCCAAGGGCAGTCTGAACCCTTCCACCACACGGCAGGGAATTGATTGAGGCGGGCCGATCCTAACGTCGTAGAGGCGTGGTGTCCGTGCTTCACTGGCTCTGCTTGCTTTCGGAGGATCGCCAGCCCTGGTCAGAAAAGGAGTCAGCAAGCCAGGTTTCGCCGTCACATTCCAGAAGGAGCGCCATGGGAAAGTATTTGGTGGCTGAAACGGGCACGCAAATTTCCCGC
>JARJRV010000098.1:0-44436 GCA_030783925.1 Aschersonia sp. MBC 735 | reverse complement strand
CCCCCCGCCAGACTCCCCCATCTAACCTCCTCCTCCTCCATAGGTTAACGCAAGCCGAACAACGCACGCTCCAAGAGCGCATGCAAAAGCGCCAAGTCAAAGAGTTCATGGGGGTACGAGTACCCGCGCCGCCCACTCATTTCACGGTACTGACGCATGTAGGCCTTCGGAGGTCTGGTCGAGCACTGCTTCACGTCGTGCGTGGATGACTTCACGTCCAAGGCGGTGTCGGCGCGCGAAAACGGCTGTATCAACCGGTGTGTGTTGAAGTGGATGGCGACGCAGCAGCGCGTGAGCGATCGTTTCCAGGAGCATAATGCGCAGTTGACGGAGCAGATGCAGAATAAGTGAATGGGCGGGTCGGCATAAAGGCTGGTTGTGCGTGGTGCGTGGTGTATCATGGGTATGCGTTGATGAGGAACATTTGTGCGAATAGACATGTATAACTACAATTGATACATCACTCAAGTCACTTGTATGTGCCGTTCATCTAAGTTTCGGCCGTAGAGGACATGGCAGGCTTGGCGACGCCGAATCTGGGAGCGTCATCGGGCTTGACCTCACTGCGGACGACACATGAGGCCTTTTATACCTAAAGAGTTGATGGCGCGTTCTATTCCAATGCCGGGTTCCGAAGCGGCGCTCGCGTTCCAGGTATCCTGCATCTCTACGTTCATCGTTTCGCCCCATTCAGAGCACGAGACGATGAGCCGTGTCAGCGTTTCGCCCCAACCACTACTCGAGCTCTAAGATCAAGGCCAAAATGACCCCTCAGCCCTCAAACTCCTCGCTCAAGACGCCTCGTACAGTTTCTAGCTGTGACACAATCCGCTCTTCCAGTATGTTGTCACTTCCACTGGGCCCATCTCCTTCCTTTCGCGTATTCCTCCATTCGACTTCGCGAGCTCCCAGCGGCAATATGCGCTCTTTCAAAAGTCGTCGACTAGAGAGCCAGAACTCGACATTCTCCAAGATACTTGCCGCATCCCATTGCACTGCGGGAATGTCGCGGTTATTATTTGCGCGAAAAATGAACAGCACCCGCGTGAGCAGCGCCAAAGAGTCTATTTCGAGTGTTGCCACCAGTGTCAGGTGTTGCGGTGCAGATTTAGATCTGGTCCGGGATACCCCGGGGGCTTCGAATCGGTCCACGCTGGCTTCGAGGAGGTGCGCAAATTGATTGAGGACGTATGCAATCTCAGGAGCCACCGTGGCGCCCAGTGCGGCCAGCAAATTGAGCATCAGGGGCAAGAAGCCCTTCACCCAGATGGTGTAGCATCTCTGCACGATCGGCGCATCTGCATAGGGTGAAGGCGTCGATCGTAGCATGTATTTCGACAGGTTAGCAGAGAGGAGGCTGCTGAGTACGCCTTCGCAAGCGAGCTGCTCGGCCACCAGAGGCTGCGTCGATAGTTCCAGCAGAAATAGAATGCTGAGCTCGCCATAAACGGGGTCGCCGGACTGAGCCAGCTTGTCAGACCACGAGTAGAGGCAAGTCGCGGCGTTGATGACATCGTGAGTGGCCACGATATTGAGAATCTGCGTCTGCGATTGATCCATGCTCGGCAAGCTCAAACATGCCTGCAGGATCGCATTGAACAACGCCAGGTCTTCTGGTGTAACTTCCGAATCGTTGTCGTGGACAAGGCTCACGAGCGAATGGAAGTTCAGTCCGATGACTCTATCTAGGACGTTGAGCACGAGTTGTGTGACAGCGACGGTCGAGCCAGCCGACTCGCCCGCTGCTCCATGGGGAGATGAACGATATAATCTCAACGCGATGAACAGCGCCTTCAGGAGTGTGCGGTAATAGGCAATGGAGTCTGGGGCGAACGGCTCCTCCACGGCGAGAATGGTGCCAACCAAGGTGCTCAGCAGCTGATGGATATCATGAAGGGCAAGAGATGATTTGGCCAGGGCTTGTATCAAGGCAAGAGCAAGATCAGCACGAGCAATATCGAGCTTCTCAAATATCGTTCCCGGGCCCGGGGTCCCTTGATTCGCGTTAAGACACTGTTGCGCCACTTGCAACAGATACTTCGCAAAAGTATCGTCTCGCGGCAGACTGGAGCTCAGCTCCACGAGCAAGAATCCCCAGCCATGGAATAGAGCCTTCAACAGTGGTCAGTCAAGCCATTTACTGACATAATGAAGAGGCACGTGTTGAGTATGGCAGTACTTACGACTTGGGCGTCGACTAGCGACAGGTTCGCATTGGCCAGCTCCATCTCATGCTTGAAACCATTATTTCGTAGCCCGAGCCAGCCAGGATCAAATTTCAGCATGTCGTCGGCCCGATCCACGTCGTAGTAGTATTTGTCGCCTAGCTCTCGTACTTGTAGTTCTGTTCGCTTGAAGCTATCAACTGAGCAGCCAGCATATTTATTGGCGAAGTTCTTAGCAAAGTTATTATGCAAAGATTTGTTGTAGCCTGCCACTTCGACGCCTTCTCTGAGGTAATAATCAAGGTCACCCAAAAGACTTTTCGCCAGCGCGTCTGAGCCGCCTTGGTGCCTGGAATGGTACAGCTGCATCGCCAGTATCTCTGCGGCATAGGCAGCTACCCTGGCACCGCGACTTGTTCCGAGGCCGTCTGACTTGACGGTCAAGTGCGAGGGCTTAAGGTCCCGAATATATGCTCGTAGCCCATCGACATATGAGGTATCTAGAAAAAATGTGAAGACTGTCCACGGCCAGAAATTTTGTGCTGAGGCCACGAAGTCCATGACAGCCAAAGCCTCTTGGGGCTCGAGGTCCTTCAACTTTTTCAACTTGCCGAGCGCTGTTGTGAAAACCGAGTCTGATTGCAATTCGCTTTTCCTACTCTCATGCTTCATCATCTCATGCTTCATGACTTCTCTGGGAGTCTGTCCGGTCAGCAGACAATTGGACATCCACTGTTGTTTATTGCGTAGTATAGAAGAAAAGAACTTCCACGTCGCGCCGACCTCAGTCGCCAGATCGAAGGGCTGACCCAAGTGGGCTAGGACTTGAAGGAAAGACTTGGAGATCTGGGGGCCAAGATATCCAAGTAGGGAAGGTGGTTCGGGAGCAGCAGACGCCGCTGTGACAATGAGTGCCTCCAAGAGCTCGACGGTCGGCGTTCTGAAGACATCCGACACAGCGCACAGGCGGGCCACAAGAGTCGAGATTTTGAAAATGTATGTCTGGAACATTGTTGAAGAAATTCCCAAGTAGTCGGAAGCCCTGAGAAGGGTTGTGGAGAGCTCGAGTACGGAAATGGCCTGGCGCTGCGTGGTGAGTGTTCGAATAGGGTATAATGTCGATTCGCCCATCGTCACGGTGCCCAGCAACGAGCAGAGAACAGGCTGAAACCGAAGCGCTCCGCTCGCCGGAGCTGTGAAACAGTCTAATATATGAGAGGCTGCCGGCTGCAGGCAACGATTGAGGCCTTCGTGCGTTGGAGACTCGCCTGTGCCATAGCTATACTTGATGATTTTGTTCAAAACGGGTATTACCAGGTCCAAATATTGTATACGGCTCGTCTCCGTTTCGAAACGCCAAGTCGATGTACTTTCAAATACGTCAACAGAGACGCGAGCAATAGATAAGCTCACTTTCGACAAGATCTTATCGGCAGTTCCCCGCCAAGGGTTCGAGTCTAGCTTCTGTCTCGAGGCAACCTTACTGCCAAGCTGACGCTGAACAGCTGAGGCCATGGCAGTATCGACAAGTCTAGCGAAGAATAAAAGTGATGATTTCAGAAACTCAAATCGTTCAGAAACCAGGTCGAGGTTGCCGATGATCTTGGCTAATTTGCCCGCTCTCGCGTCGGAGTAAAGCAATTCGCTTCTTGCCAAATATGACCAAACCCGACTGGGCTGCGACGTTAGGATTGAATCCAAGAATTTGACGCCAGCTGTCAAAATATTGATTGCGGCTTCTTCATCCACAGCTGCTTCGTCTTGCATATAATGATCCATCGTGTCACAAACGACACTGACAATATCTCTCCCGCCACTAATGTGTCTGCTCATCTCGGCTAAAAGGTCGCCTTCTTTACTCAGAATCACATCGCTCGATTGTGGCGGGCCGATGCGAAGAGATTGTTTGCGTAAAAGAGTGGCAAATAAAGTGACGACTTCAGAGATTTCCTCTGGCTGCAGCATGCCGAGCTCACAACGGTAGCTCTCTTTCATCAGGTTGATCTCCAATCTTCGTCCAAGTAGAGAAAGGGAAGAGTGAGTGTGATCCATAAGGACTACCCTGCCAGCATCGGTGATGAAACGACCGTAGGTCCCGGCCGGCAGCCGAAAGGCTTCGTCTTCGCTTTGTCGTCTGCTCCAGGCAGACGACAAGGAAATGAGGGATATTTCTTCTAAAAGGATGAATGCATTTGTATTCTCGTCTTCTTGGACAAGTTCGTAAGCTTGGAAGGAGTCTGGAAGGACGAAAGTGATGGTGGGGGTCGATGTTAACAGAGACACAACAATTTCGGCACCGTCTTCGCTGGAGGCAGTGCATAGCGCCTTGCACATGCTGATGAATGGCAAAAACTCGAAGGGATATCTATCGATGGCCTGGTGAAGAAAAAATTCCATAGCGTAATCGTCTTGCAGCATGCTGGTCAAGACGTCTTGCGAAGCCTCAAGCCTTTGATCTGGCAGCAACCGCCAGTAGCCAGAACCTTGGGCAAATTGACTGAGAAGACAGCTGACTGGTTCCGATTGATATCCGACAATCGGAGAAGATACCTTTAGCAGTCCAAAGAAAGCATTTCTCAAGCGAGAGCTGATCAACGGCGTCATGCTGCCGTCCACTGATGGGCCCAAGCCACTCGCCATCTCGGCCATAACGTCGAAGACTTTCCCTTGAGCCGTGGCTGCAGCCGCGAGTTGCTCAACAATCTGTAGATCTCTTGCCGAAGCGGTGTTTTCCAGAAAGCCGTCAAACTTGGACGACTCGATTGAAAATATGCTTCCTGCGGAATTTCTTCGAGCCATGGGCCGAACGGTGCCACCAGACTCAAAGGTCTCCCGAGCGCTTTGCAGCAGAAGATTGTCCCTTTTCTCTGTGCGACTCTGATACGACATGTTCATGCGATGGAGAAGAAGAGTCCAAGTAAATATAACAGGCATTGCACTGTCGCAATCGAGGCTCGCAGCGTTCATCACTGTCTTGTGGACTTGCTCGAGCACATCCGACAATATCAAATAGGAATCATACATATCTTCAGATGGTGCCGGTTCTTCTTCCCTTTCTGCCAAAAATATGAGTGACTTTTCTGGCTTGAGAAGGGTCAGAGAGATGCCGACAGCCAGTGTCTTTAACGGCATGATCAACTCGCCGATCGTCGGGTGAATCTGAATCCCGTTAAAGTTTTGCCCGCATGGTCAGCCTATCCAATCTATTTGGCAGCAAGGGGCAATTACTGACTGGTTGTATATCATTGAAAAAGTTGTAAAGATCCATCATTTGAAACCACTTGGTAATGATACTCGATGGGGGAAAGTCATTACCGAGACTATCGATGACCTGAAAGGCAAGCGAGAGCGAATGTGCCACCTCTGTGAGCGTTGTGCGCAGAAAGTCCAGTTCCAAGTCATCCGTCAGAAGCATTTTGTCGTCAGTGAGGGCCCTGAGGCCTTCGCCCAGGCTTGACATGTTGGTGATGATGATCTTGAGGTAAGGGGACAGCAAAGCAATGCTTTCGTCCCTGACATTCGCAGGTGTCTTCAGCTTGTAAAGTGATGATAATTCGTGACATTCGGTGGCAAATATTGGCAATCTCCCGTAAAGCCGAATTGATTGTAAGTATTCCATGGTCATCATCATATATCGTCGCTCGGCCAGGTAATTGCTAAGGAGCCGGCGCCGTCGGGAATCCGTTCTGTCAAAAGCGTTGACTATTTCCTCGGCGTCGAGAGTCGCGCTTGACTCAAGTTCGCTCATGAAGGATATCCTCTGGCCATTTTGAACGCCGGCTGCGTCATGTAGATTCGCTGCATCCTGCGTTGAGAAGGGACCGAGAAGGTGCGACGAGGGCCGTGACAGTAGCTCCAGGGCGATGATGCGCAACGCAGCAACCAGGTTCAGCTTCAGTGACTGACTCAACCATTGTGCGTCTTCTTTGATGAGTTTGACATCGTAGCGCTCAGTAGCAGCAGACGTCACATTGATGGGAGCTGTCTTGGTCTCGAAGTCTTTCTTGGTGGCATCGTTGGGCGGCGCGAAGGCGAGGAATGGGTCCTTCAATAGACCCTGCACATAATCATCGGACAGGAAGCGAATGACTGGGGGGCTCTTTTGACGCGTGCTGGAATGATCTGATAGAGCTGTGGCAACGTGTTTCCAAGATCTAGAACAAAACAATCAGCAACCGACATCGAAGCCACGCTCGCAGCCGATACGAATTGGGTTGCGTACAGGAGTACCTGCTCGCCCGAGAGACAATCGCTCAGTGAGGGAAAGTATCTATGATCAGACACCGGCGCCATTGCCCTGTGCATCAGGAGAGTGGCAGCGGCCCTCGGCGCATCACCGGTGACGATGTTGGGTAAAGGATGAAATCCTGGTGTTGACGCGCGCCAGCAGCAAAACCGAGCTTCAATTCAGCCTGCTTCGCCAAGCTCCACGAGCATAAAAATTTATGGGACCTGGCGCGGCCGTTTCTCTGTGAAAGTGCGCCTTATGTAATCAGTAACTTTGTCACTCATTATACTTGCCTCAAAAAATATTACCGTATGTGTTGTTGGTGGGGTGGGATGGGCTCTCTGATTTGTGCAACGGAGACCAATGCCAAAGTGCCTAAACCCGAGCCTTCTTGATCGACTTGCTTGATGCGGCGGCGATGGGCACTCTGCTGACCTGAATTGTGACATCGAATCACCCAGTCGGACCGCGAAGATCTCAGCTGAGGTATCGCACACTGTGTCGGGCTTACCGTCTTTCACTGTCCACCCACCACCCATGCAATGCTACGTCACAGTGTCCGTGAATTGATACGCAAAACCACCAAGAGAGAAGAGTCCGCCCGACTCCGGCTTGACTCACTCTCTGCCACTCAGAGCCACCACACAGCCCGTTTCTGACTTTGGACACAATTTGAACGAACCAAAACACTGCCCTAGACCAAAGCGATCAGGCCTGGAGTGCCGTCGCGCCCTTCGAAAAGATGTCAGCGCCGGCTTTGATGGACTATTCACCCCATCAACCTGAGCCTTCGCCACCGGTAGCCACGGCTTCCAATCTCATCCTCATCGATAACTACGATTCCTTTACATGGAACATATACCAGTATCTCATCCTCGAAGGCGCCACCGTGCACGTTTACAGAAATGATCAGATCACGGTCCAGGAGCTGATTGAAAAGAAACCGACGCAACTCATCATCAGTCCCGGTCCTGGGCATCCAACCACTGATTCCGGAGTAAGCAGAGACGCCATCCGTCATTTTGCAGGCAGAATCCCCATTTTTGGTGTCTGCATGGGACTGTATGTGCCATAATGTTTTCTCTCTTACACCCGGGAATGTTGTCAAAGGCTTTACTGACTTCTCCAGCCAATGCATGTTCGACGTCTATGGTGGCGAGGTTGGATCAGCTGGCGAGTGGCTTCATGGAAAGACATCACCACTTACCCACGATTCCAAAGGCGTCTTTGCTGGACTTGAACAGGGCCTTCCTGTGACGCGATATCATTCCCTGGCTGGAACCCATGTGACGCTGCCCGGTTGCCTCGAAGTGACTTCTTGGGTCTCCAAAGATGATGGGTCCCCCGGCATAATTCAAGGTGTTCGTCACAGGCGATTTACCATGGAAGGTGTTCAGTTTCACCCCGAAAGCATTCTGACGGCTCATGGCCGCAGGATGATCAAGAACTTCCTGCACATGCAAGGTGGTACGTGGGAGGAGAATGAGAGACTTCAAAGAGCAGCCCGTACAAACGATGTTGCTGCCGTGGCCACCTCCCAAACCCCTAAAAAGAATAACATCTTGCAGAAAATCTACGCAAATAGGAAAGCTGCCGTTTTGGCTCAAAAAGAGCTTCCTTCTCAGAGATTGTCTGACCTCCAGGCCGCTTACGAGCTCAATGCAGCTCCCCCTCAGGTCCCTTTCGTCTCTCGGCTCAGGCAGTCGCCGTTCGACGTAGCTCTCATGGCTGAGATCAAACGAGCCTCTCCCTCAAAGGGTATTTTTGCACTCGAAATCAGTGCCCCTGCACAATCTCGGAAGTATGCTCTCGCCGGAGCCAGCGTCATTTCTGTTCTTACCGAGCCAGAGTGGTTCAAAGGCAGCATTGAGGATCTCCGTGCAGTCAGGCAGATCCTCGACGGAATGCCCAATAGACCAGCAATTTTACGGAAGGAGTTCATCTTTGACGAGTATCAGATTCTTGAAGCAAGACTCGCTGGCGCGGATACTGTGCTCTTGATCGTCAAGATGCTTGAGACTTCACTGCTGGAGCAATTGTATAGATACTCCCAGTCGCTGGGGATGGAGCCCTTGGTGGAGGTTCAAACAGCCGAAGAGATGGAGACTGCCGTGAAGCTTGGAGCCAAAGTCATTGGCGTCAATAACAGGAACCTGGAGAGCTTCGAAGTGGACATGGATACCACAGGACGACTCCGCAAGATTGTCAAGGACGGAACGCTTATATGTGCTCTGAGTGGTATCAACAGTTATGAGGACGTGCTGATGTGCAAAAAGGACGGCGTCAACGCCGTGCTTGTCGGAGAAGCTATCATGAGGGCGCCTGACGCCGCTGTCTTCATTTCTGAGCTCTGTTCGGGATCTCCGCCGCCAACAGAGAAACGCGCACTTGAGCCGCTTCTCGTCAAAGTGTGCGGAACGCGCAGTGCTGAGGCGGCCAAACAAGCCGCCCAGTCCAAAGCTGATTTTGTCGGCATTTGTCTCGTGCCAGGGGCCAAACGATGTATTTCCCACGAGACAGCATTGGCCATTTCAGATACAATCCATTCGTCCGGGAACAATCTGGATGATGCAAGCCAAGCTTTCATCTCGGCAACCGGCGCGACCGACTTCTACGCCGCCGCAGGGCAAAGGCTCCGGGCCTCGAGGACACGGCTGGTGGGCATATTTCAAAATCAACCTCTCAGCGAGGTCTTGGAGAAGCAGAAGACGTACAAGCTGGATTTGGTGCAACTTCACGGAGACGAGCCCGTGGAGTGGGCCAGATTGATTCCTGTACCAGTCATTCGGGCGTTCAAGCCGGGCCACGTCGGCATCGGTCTGCGAGGCTACCACACCGTGCCTCTGCTTGACTCCGGGGCCGGGTCCGGGAAGCTCCTGGACGTAGTCAACGTGAAAGCTGCTCTTGAAAGAGATCCCGAGCTTCGAATATTCCTCGCAGGCGGACTAAACCCGGACAATGTCAAAGATGCGGTGACGGCACTCGGAGAGCTGAGCGATCGTGTCATTGGGGTCGATGTTAGCAGCGGCGTGGAAGAAGACGGCAAGCAAAGCCTGTCAAAGATTGCTGCATTTGTCAAGAATAGCAAGGCGATTCGATAGTATAGAGTTCCAGTCACCAGGTCGTATAGAGAAAAGTCAACCATGCATGGCGTTTTCCGAAGCAGATTTAGCCTCGTTTCTGGTCAAGTCTTCCGACCAGGGGCGTCTTGTCATTATGCCGAGCACGTATGAACTTTCGACATCGTTTCAAGGCGAGTTTGTCCCAACGCCACGTCGTCCGTACACCCATCCGTCCCGCCTTGAACTACTTGCAGTGCCGCGGTCAGATGCGCAGTCCGGCACTTACAGTCATGATTCTCAACATTCCTGCAAGACTCTTGGTGCAAGTGCATCATCTCCCATTCCTGACCTGATAGCTGATGGTCCATTTCACCAACAACCTGCAGAGCTAGCTGCCTCTTTTCGCAAATACACCGCATCTGGTCATTTCCAGTCACCTTCTCGCAGCCCCATCAACCATTACCTTGCTTTTCAGCGATTCCCAAGCCCAACCTCAACTGATCTGCGCGTTTCTTTGCCTCCCACCATCTCCATGATCTACTTCCATTCGGCTCATCAACTGCCTTGACCTGCCTCCGTGTTCCATCATGCCCCGCGACACCCTCACAAACATCAAGCCCATCTTCAAAAGATGCGTCATCACCGCCGTGCAGCCCGCCCCAAACTACACCATCAACGACTACAGGAAGTGGACGGAGAAGCGCTGTGGCAGATTCGCAAACGACCTCGACGACAACGTCACTCACTTGCTCTGCACTGCGGAACAGTACCGAGATCGCATTCCGCCCGGTAGGCAACCCGTATCGCGCGTCACTACTGCTGCTGACGAACCCAGTCCCGCAGGCCATCAAGCGGAAAAAGCTCTGGATCGTCAGCTACGACTGGTTCGATCTGGCCACGGGCGGTCGAGAGAAGAAACTGCCCGAGCGAGAGTTCAGCCTGCGGTCGTGTTCCCAGACCATCGCCCCAAGACGTGAGCGCCTCCCTCGTTCGTCTTGAAACGCATGATGCTAATCTATCCAGCCCTCTGGCGAATACATGTCGACCAATACAACTTTGCCTATCGCATCAACCTCCTGCGGTATAACCACCACGACTCGGGCGCCCTAGAGAGGTACGAGCTCTGTGTAAGTCCATCCCCCTCTACTTTTCCCCCTTCCTTCGCCGGCACTGCATCGCAAGCTGAAAGTGCAAAGCTGTACGAGTCGACCGCCAAGCCACGCCTGTTCGTCTTCGCAGGCAAATACTTGAAGCGCAAAGGCGGCGCCGCGAAATTCATCGATCAGAGCGCCACGCCGCGGCGTCTAGAACCCGAACTTAATCTTTTCAAGGCGTTTTTCCGCAAAAAGACAGGCATTGACTGGGAAGACCGCATCATCTACTACAAGACGACGCCAGCGGATTTGTTCCAGTATACGCCCCCAGTGAGTGTATCCCCGTATGACACATTTGAGAGGCGTGCAGGCTGATTGGTAGACCGGCGGGAAACCGGTTGGGCGTCGTACGCTCTTCTCGGCTGAGTATTGCTGGGAGTTGAATACCGCACTGAGGGGCTTGAAGGGCGCTGAAGATGGGGGACCGGATATAAACGTCGACCGTGGTGGAGACCAGGGCGACGATGCGGTCGAATGTGGCATGGAAGCCGGTAGTGGAGGTGATGGAGACGACGTTGGTTGCGAACAAGTCGACATGGAGGACGGTGACACCTCCGAAGATGGTCTCAGCGAAGACGACATACATGACCGGGACGAATTTGGCTCGCCCAATACGGTGTATACGGCCGATGGCGACATGGGTGCTCAGAAGGGCGTGAGCTATATGAGACCTGAAGATTTGATGCATGATAGCGGGTGATTTTCGGCTGGATTATCGGTTCTTGTCATGCGAGAAAGATGTTTCTGGCGGTTTTGGTGCGGGAATGTAGCTTTTGGTTTCGACGGGCCAGACAGAGTGATTCCGGTAGTCTTCGCGTTTGAGCCCCTCAATACGAGCACAATTGACCAGTGCGCGATGACGAGCTTCATCTCAGGATTGCGACTTGGCCTTGGTTTTTTCTTTCTTTAGCGTCTCAGATGCTTAGCCGTCAGAATCTCAGCTTCGGCATCACGAACACCAGCAGGACAAGCGAGACCATGAGCCCATACACCCAAGCATACAGCATCATGCGACCCCACCAGCCTTTTCCCTCGGTCATTCTTCTCAAGGCGCCCATCCTTCCTCTCGCGGCATCCATGCTCTGCTCGGTCTTGGATATGCCCTCGCCCGCCCGATTCAACACATCCTTGTCGGCATCAAGGGTGGTCGAGAATCTCTGTGAGCTTGCCTTGAGGGCGCTTGCTATCTTCAGGATGGACTCTGAGAGCGAGTCCTGCTCTGCTCTTTGCTGGTCGAGGATGGCTTCGGCTGTGGCTGTGGACAATTGTGGCTCGGCAGGTTTTCGACGGTTTGCGAAGAGAGCCGCGCGAGCAGTGGTGTGTGATTCGGGCGATGAAAGTGAATGTGCCGCAGATTGTGCCGTAGATGGACGGGCGCGTAATGTCTGCGATGTTTGGGTTGCGGGTGGTGGTGGTGGTGGTGGTGGTGCAACGGCGGCAGCAGGTTCGGGAATGGCAACGGAATCGTGAACAGTTTTAATCGCGCTTTGCTCTTCTTGGGAATCATTTGAGGGCAGCGCCGAGTCTGTGCTTTCGTCGGGCGTATCCATCACGTCACCCAAGAGGTCTTCTTCGTCCGAGCTGCCATCATCCTCGATAGCCATCTGATGTAACTGACGTCAGTGACCCAATGCGACCTCCAGATCGCGACGTCTGACAGGTGACTCTTACATGCTGCAGGTCCCGCAAGCGATCTAGTATCGTCTCGAGTTTGTCCCGATTCGTATTCAACAATGTCTGCATCTCTGCCCTTTTCGCGGGTGCTTTGATCTGCATAGCGTCTTGTTCGAGCTTGGTCAAAAGAGACCGCGCGTACTCTAGGTTCTGAGATGGTTAATCTTCATGGGTCAAACTGGCGCCAGGGCTCTCGAGTCGACATAATCGTGAAATGTCTTCACTGTTGGTATTCCATGGTCGCTCACCCGTTCTGCTTTTGTTCTTTCGAGCTCGCTTGTCCGGAGACGTCGTTCGCACTCGGGCGGTGCATGCAAAAGGTGCTGCTGCTGCCGGTACAGCAGTCGCGTCAGCTCTGCGAGCATTCCATCTGGCGTGGAGATGGACGCCGTGTCCTCTATCAATGATGAATGCGCCATGTTGGCCGTCTTTGAAGGTCGCGGCGACAGACTGATGGGCCGTCCACTGGTGATGGTGGGGGAGACGATGGCTTGAGACGCTTCAGGCTGAAGCTCTCCCGCCCACTGTATGTAGTACACTGTACACGTAATCGTACTCTGGCAAGGGCATTGCAGATAATGAGCCCAATAATTTGTCCCACGCCAAATGGTCTATGAATACTGCACACGCAACCTTGATTCTACATTATTTTTTCCACAATGCTGCACTTTGATATGACTTTTAAGAAGAATAGTATTTGGGATGGAATTAAAGCTTTGTTGAAATCACCCCGATCGCACTGTATGTTTCTTTCACCACATATACACACATACACCACCAACCTTTGCACTTTTTGCGCGCTGTCGCAGTTGCATGTCATTCAAAAGCGGCCCTCCGTCACATACCCATTCGATTGTAATTCATTCTAGAGATCAGATTCACGTAAAATGGTGAACCATTCCTGTATCTGTCAAGATGTCAACTCATCGGCGAGTCGTGTGCCGACTCAACACGACGGCTCAATTGACGTCAATTGACCATGGACCCTCATTGCCGTCATTGAAATCAGTATACAATGCACTTGTAGCTGGTCACGACAAGAAATTACTGGGAATGACCTGCTGAGCGCAACCCGAAATTCTTCCGATTACCACCATTCTTTCTCCCTATGTCATCCAATAATCTCCAACGATACCAAAGTCCCCAAATACTATGTCAATGCTACATTTGCAGCAGCGTTGTTTGGCGGCCAGCGAGCATGCGTACATATTTGCAGCATCCTTCGTTTCGGCGATTGCCGTGCTCGTATTTTCTTATTTGTCGCAGCTGAAGACGTGGCATTGCGCTACTGCAGGTTGGCCTTTCCGCAATGCTCTAGGTGTGTCCCAGATTGGTGGAGGATACCTGTTATCAATACTCCATGAGATTCCCGGGACTTTCTTTTGCGGAGCTAGTCCATCTTGCCTCGTACATTTTGGATGGAGGCATGCTCGTTGTGATTGTTTCCGAATGGGCCTGTATAGCACGAGACCCCCTCACCAAGATCCATCGCAAAGCTCCTCATGGCAATGAAATGATGCATTTGCTGACGGTGCCCCAAGAAGTCGCTCGTCAATATTCATAATTCTTGGCTTAAGCGTACAGCCAGCCCTTCACAAGCGAACAAGCCGCACCCGCAGGACGGGTTCAGCTCGTTGCGCATCTCCCGTAGTCGATAGGCTCCTTTCGGCGTGGGGATTCAATCTTGTGTCTCTGCGTGTTTTTCCAGAGCATCACGCAGTCTCTCCTCTTGGCGCTTCCAATGACTGCCTTCTTCATAATCAGAACTGATCTTGAGCGCTTTCCTCAACCGTTCGCTTTCTTTTATTTTGGCATCTGCCATCTCGTGCACCTGATATTCCTTGAAAGTTTTCTTCGAGCTTGGTCCTTTGCTTTCGCTACCCGCCTTGGCCAGTAGGCTCTCTCTGAGGGCGTCGCAACGACGTTCGATTTCTTCTTCGTCAACTCTGTAAAGTGAGGTAAGTTACAAGCTCGCAGGGCATCTTCTGAAGACGCACTCTTCTTCCTCCAACTTGTCTCGCAGTTCAAACACCTTCACCTCGACCTTCCGCTTCCGATCATGTTCCAGAATGCCCTTGTCCGGTTGTCGTTGTTTATGGCGCAAACTGTCTAGATCTTTGGGATAAGGCGCTCCGTGATCTCTGGGTCTGAGGTGCGCCAGATTACGCTGCACATATCCAGAGGTGCCGCTGCCCCGAGGCGTCGATAACCCTACGTTTTCGGACATTTTTTGATTCGCGATCGTATGATGGTGCAGGTCTAGTTTATGCGCGACGTTGGTAGTCAGAAATCCGGGGAAGACGACCTTGGTAGGCGGTGAAGGTTCTTAGTGATGAAGGGAAACTGGCAGAATTCGATCATTGTGGGTTCTTTTCGACGACACAGCTGTCGAGACATCCAGGTATGTGAGCTAGAAAATGATGAATTAAAGGAGCAGAACGCAGAGACTTTGCAGGCAGTCCAACGCCACTTCAAAACACTTTGATATTCTTCACTTTACTCAAGCAACCCATCAATCATGCCACATTTACCGTCCGGTACTGCCGCGAATGTCCAGGATGGCGGGGAAATCGCCTTCCCACCCGTGACCAAAGATCACATTCAGAATTGCTCTTACGATGCATGGTTTCCTAAGTATCGCAGCGCGTCACTGAAGTCTAAGATCATACCATTGCCACAGGCATTTGTGACATATCTTCAGGAGGACGGTATAATGTTGGCCGATGAGGAAGCGGCTGTTGCTCCCGCAGATCCTGAGTGGCACTGGTCTGGAGCAGCAGGCAACCATGTGGCCCAACAGCATGACGACTCGTCCGACGATGAGAGCGAAGACGAGACCCCACATCTACCACCAAATGAGAGGTTTCCAGACACTCACAAGAGGATCAAAGAAGTCATTGCTGAGCTGGGCGGTGCCGTGGCTCCAAAATTGAACTGGTCCGCTCCCAAGGACGCCAAATGGGTGTCGCCACATCAAAACACCCTCAAGTGTACTACGCCAAATGATATTTATCTCCTTCTTAAGTCTTCGTCTTTCATATCGCACGACCTCGATCGTGCATTTGACGGCTGCACATCTGCGGCCCCCGTACGGCCATTCGCGCCTATCTTGGTCTTGCGGCCCTTCTTCTCGCCACATGTCGCTATGGAATTTCGATGCTTCGTGAAACACCGATCGCTCGTAGGTATCACGCAGAGGGACCTGAATTATTATGCTTTCTTGCAGGATCTTCGACCTCATCTGCATCAAAAGATCAGCAGCTTCTTCGTGAAAACGCTCAAGTTCACTTTCCCCGATTCGTGTTTTGCCTTTGATGTGTATCTCCCCGAAGATTCGGAGGCAGAGGATGGACTAGGCAGAGTACGTCTCATGGACATCAATCCGTGGGCTCCGCGGACCGATCCCTTACTCTTTTCATGGCAGGAGCTCCTTGATGCGGAGGTCAAGGCGCCTCTGTACGGCTCTGTTGCATCTGATCAAGCTGCCGAGCTAAGCGCTGATGATCTGGGGGCAGAAGAAACAGATGATGAAGCAGATCGTTATGAGCACTACAATGCTGGACCTGAGCTGAGGCTCCTTGAAAAGGATGACCCTGCTGCTTTTAATTTCAGCTCGCCGCAGTACTCAGCCCACAAACTCCCGAAAGAAGTGGTTGACGCCAGCATGGCCGGAGAGGGAGGTCTTCGAGAGTTTGCTCAACAATGGAAGGAGATCACTGAGGGCAGAGCTAGTAGATTATGGGATCAGCAAGCTGCCCAGCGTCAATGAGTAAAATGACGGCATAGGCGCGAAAGCATCCGGCCGTCTGCATCGAGAAGCATGGTCTCGCGTCACGTGCATGCCTCTTGGAGAAAACGCGTCTTGTTCGTGTGCAAGAAATCACAAAACAAGAAGTGAGAAAGAAGTGAGCTGCTCTTTCTGCATTTTCTGGGCAGCCCACGTTCGAGGCCAGCCTAAGGCATCTGCCCGCTCTTCTCACCCAGTCATCATTCTCGTTCTTCAAATCATTGTGCATCATCACTCTTATCGTGTGTTTGTGGAATTGGTGGAATTCATTGCGCAACAGATTTTGTGATTAGCCTCTACGGATGAATCTGTTCCCGAGCGGCATATCACCTGGTTTTCGCGGGCCCAACAGCTGCCCGAAATGGACGGTCGCTTCACCAGCCGAGACGATACACCAAATGGCCAACGAGCCGCCGACTCATGCCAGCTGCCAGCAGGTGTCCCGCCGTATCACCATCGCTTCATCCCAAACCAAGCCTTGTCAGTTGTCACACCTCAGGCTCTACATTCACACCAGGACAGTGGTCCCGGGGCGATGACTTCACAAGTCAAAAGCTACAAGATTAAGAAGCCTGACCGTTGCAGGCGTGCCAACAGCCGAACTTTTTCTCTACCGCACGCCAGCCAAGATCAGCTGGAACGCCATGCCCAGCATGTCCACTCAGGATGCGGCGGTGTCACACGATTAGGCCATGCGCCCATGGACGGAAGTGAGCACCTGGACGCTTCCTTGCACCTTTCAGGCGCGGGAGGATTCTCTGATTTCGGACCCTCGACTGCAGACATGATGCCGTCGTACCCGAATAGCTTTGTTGCCGGAGCAAGTGGCTTCAACCCAGAGATGGAGCCTCACCTCCCGGGTGATCACGGTTCGCCCATTTCGAGCTCGTGCGACAACGCCATCGCGCGAGCCAAAGTTCATAACCCGTTGTCACTCAGCGCTGCTGATGTGGTCATGAAGATGTTCGCGTCCGTCAAAATCGAGAGCAGTCTCTGCAGGCGACTGGCAGACGAGAGTGCGTGTAGACAACCGGTGCAGAGACGTGGGGACCAAAAATTAAATATAGAGAGACGCAGCAACGTTGAGGCCTTGCTGGCTCACGTTACCGGCATGATCGCTTCTCAGCCATGCAAAAACTGCCGCAAAGGTCATGGTCCGTGGACTGAATGTGTGGTGTATGCTGGCCAGATGTGTGGCAGCTGTACCAACTGTTGGTATAATGCCAGTGGCGCGAGGTGTACGTTTCAAGGTTGGTGCTTTCATTTCCGTCCCATTCCTCAGACGAAATGACAAGGCAGAGCCCCGACGAGATTCACACATTTGACTCGTATTTTGTCCAGAGAACAATAATCCTCAACCACAGCTTTATGCCACAGGCATGGCCAACCCCTCCGGTCTTTCGTCGCTCCTCAATTCATCGCAGGCGCCTTCGAATATGCCGCTGCCGGCCGGCGCAATCACTGCACCACTCTTGGCCGATACTGACCAGTGGGGAATCAGTGCTTCAGCTCGACAGATGATCTGTCGCGTCATGGAAACGGGTCCCATGACATTCAGTAGTAGACGAGAGCGTCATATTGCAAGGATCGAGGCTACTGCTCAGCAACTACTCGTCCTGGTAGCCGAGTATGAAGAATACCTTCAGTCACCAGAGGGCAGAGTCGATCAGCAGCAGAGCGAGCTTCAGCAAGCAATGATGGCCCAACATGCCCAGCAGGCCCAGCGAGGAGACGTTTCTCTGGACGAAAGCTCCCCAGTCCGACACTTTGTGGTGAACGACGACGAGTAGCGCCCTTCTTCGCCATGTACCGAATAAATGTAACACGTAACAATACACGATTTACGCTTTCATGCGGATATAGTCTTTTTCAAGCAGCAAGAGATGCCGAATCCAAGAGGACATTTTCCCAAATGAGCGTCACGATGTGAGTCAGCCAAGGTCTGACACGATTTAGGATTCTTCCATTTCACACTTCTCTTCGCTCATGGATGAACTACATCGAGTTACATAACTAAAGTAGCTAGCAATCCCGGACGAGTAACGTCTGAAGTGGGAAATTTGGACAGGTGGTTTTTTTCCTTTTGGCTCATACGCATCTGTATATAGCCACGTTGCCAGCAAGTCTGAGAGCTTGCGTGACGGGTCGGAGACTCAACAAAGAAAGTTGCGAGAGCCGTACAGAATGCCCATTTTGTGTGTCGTGTGCCCTCACGTCTGTTGCACCGCCGGCCGATATCTGTGTAACAAGCTCGACGTTGCACATCACATGTCTCTTTATAGTCCTGACTGTCATGTGCACTCATGAATCGGGACCAAGGTCAATGGCATATGTATTAAATCTCCCACATACACATGGTTGCCCAGATATGTCTTTCCAGCACCTCCCTATCCCAGTGACCCGCGCCTTCTTATTTCTTGCCCTCGTTCTCTTCAATGTGCCCCATTGAATGGTGCTAAAGAACGGGGCTAGCAGTAAGATGGGTCAAAAAACACGCCAGGTCAGAGAACCCCGCGGAATTCAGTGTACATCAAGGTAAGACCACCAATTGCCCAACGCCCTCGAGACACAGTCTAGATCTCCGTTTGGCGGGAATAAGACAAGAAAGGTATTTAAAAAAAAAAAAAAAAAAAAGGAAGTTTTGAAAGCTTCGGGGAGAAAAGATGACATAAAGTGAATTAGTTTTCGCTGCATCCTTGTCTCTTCGAATTCCAGTCGATATGACGCGTCGTACCCTTGACCCATTTCAACCACTTGTTTCGATACGAGAACATCGTATTGTTTTAACATGTGGTCTTCCTTCCTCTTGTGGTATGAGCTCGAATTGCTTTTGCGCAAAAAAAAGCACATGCCTCGCTGGCCGCCCGGCCTTCCCAGTGACAGCACCCTGCCTTGCATTTTTCGAAAGAACAAAGGGCAAAACAGCTGCAGCTTGTTGATGACCTCTCGTCTGACTGTCGCCGACGTGAGGCATTGAAAGTTTCATAAGCCGTTTCTCCGTGTTCGCCCACCGCGGGCTCCATCGAGCTGGTAGTAATGTTTTCTGTAGTACAAACAAAAATACAAAAATCAACAATGTGCTTAAATCAAGCCACACAATCGGAGGTTCTCCTGGATGATGATATCTGTGCAGCATGTGTTAGAGATGGGAACCGATGCGCAAGTATTGAGAAATTGTGGGTATGAGCTTTAACTCACCATTTACGGCCGCCATGACGAAGCGTATCTGGGTCGTATCGGTCGCGCAAGTGAAGTGGGTGTAAATTTGCTTCGTCTCGTGTTGGTTCAGGCTGACGAATCTGTTGAGAATGTAGTCGCATGCAGCAGCATAATCATCGCCACCCTCATAGTCGGGGAAATAGTTTTTCATTGGGCTGACAGGAAGTTTCTCCTTGAAGCGATCGATCTTGTTCAGGAAGAGGATAATCGAGGTTTTGATGAACCATCTTGAATTGCAGATGGAGTCAAAAAGGGTCAATGCCTCTTGCATTCGGTTGACTGTCTCGTCTTCAAATAAAAGCTGATCGTACTCGGAAATAGCGACGAGGAAGAGGATCGTTGTAACGTTCTCGAAACAATGAATCCACTTCTTCCGTTCTGATCGTTGACCACCGACGTCGAACATACGGTAAGTCAGGTCGCCAATGATGAACGTTGTCTCGGTAATACCGGTTGTCTTGACTCTCGATCGAAGGACATCCTGGTCGTTTGGCATGTAGTCAGGAGCGGCGATTCGAGTGATATTATCAAAGTAACTGCGTATCGTCAGCACAACATGACCTGATACGACTTGACCTCTGCGTCAAGTCTACGTTCGGTATTCCCTTACTATCTTGCAGAATCGTTCAACTGGTATTCTCGGGACCGCTTGAAACATTCTTGCACACCTCGGTCTTTCCACAATGCTTCGATGGCGCCACCAACCTCTGGAGGTAGCACTTCCCCCTCGATCTGGGCTGGCTGCATGAAAATCGTTTGGACGTGATATTCCATGCGTTGATCTTCCAGAGGGAGTTCGAGTGATTCCATGGCCTCGAGAATAACTCGCATGGATTGAACGGTGTTGCTGAAGATAATTTCCTTGAACGACTCCCGCTCATCGCGAGAGTAGCCCCCCTCGTGGATCAACTTCATTTGCTTAAGAATCGTTGATTTTCCCGATTCACCAGCGCCTAGAACCACACCATCAGCCGACGTCAGGCTTGCGAAGAGTAGTGAGCGGCTTTTAGCAGTGACAGGGACCATCAGGCCACGACAACAAAGCAAAAGCTATCGCTCATTGCTTGTCCGCGGAAAACCGCTGCTTCACACGCAAACGATCAATTGACGTACCCAAAAGCAACATTTTGATCTCATTCCGCTGCATCATCTTATCCCGCTTCAACTGGTTCTCGATCTCCTCATTGCGGGCCTTACCCTCCTTCTCTTCTGTGCTCATTCCGCAACCCATCTTGAATACCGAATGCAACGACGCGACCTATGATGCTGAAAACCTCGAGAATTTCGCCGCTGGTGTCTCGACGCAGACCAGAAGAGAGTCCCCGTAAGATTAAAATTGTCGGATCGCCAAATTACGGCTGCTTCAGTTAGCGAGAAGAGCCAATGCGACAATCGGAGTGAATCGCTACGGCGCTGCGCGACGAGGAAAATCGCAAAGTGGGTTGGATGCAAAGTATCGAAAAGGAAAGAGGGAAGGAGAGCCAATGTGATCAGTATTATGAGGCTAACTGCTCAGGACCACGGGGCAGGAACATGGTTTTCAACAGCGCCAGCACGACTCGTGCGGGCACACGTACATGGGATATAGAATTGCTCCTTTTTTCGGGGGCCACCGAACGAAGGAGGAGGGAGGGAAGCAGAGAAGGGAACGGAAGGAGAGCCACATGTTGGGCAGGCTGTACTTTGGGGAGCGACTTGGCTTACCAGACAGATTTTGGCAGGTGAGGATGAAGGCCAATTGGGGATGAGGATGGGCGCAGGCGCAATGCTCGAATGCGGACACGGAGGTTTGTAGAGGAAAGAAGAGGGAAGGGAGCGGCGAACGCACGATTCGGAGGAGCACCTGGGCTCCAAGATCAACGCTGCAGCCTTGATGGTGCGGTGCTCAACAGGCGGTGGGGGCTGAGCAGGGGACTCCGTCTAGAAGCGCGAGCCCAGGGGGCCGGATGAGAGCCGGCAACATTGGACGGAGCCAACCAGCTGGCTAATACCAGCGGCCCGAATTACAGGCAAGCAGCTGCCGGTGAACGGTACGAGGTACAGGGCTAAGAATGGCTCGCGAGCAGAGGCTGCTTGAATCGGAAGTCCAGTCAGTCCCTCCCCTCCCCTTGACTCAGGTTTGGGATTGTTTTTTGCTACATCTACTTGTATGGAGTACTCTTCATCGTGTCGTGATTTAGCACCCTTCCTTTCCTTGCAGTCCCAAAGGCCTTCCCTCTTGTACCCGTGGTGAATGGTCAGAGTTCAGCCGAGTCTCCGAGCTCACGGTGCACGGAGCCTGATGCAGCGCCAAATGTGGTACAGTACCGTTTTCGGTTGGCATTCGGCCACTAGTCTTCATGGAGCCAAAAACTTCATCTGGGCGGGCTGCTGGTTGATTGCTCTGTCGCATGTTACCACTACGCATATGTGCGAGGACGGAAAACACTGCATCAAATGATACGAATCGGGTCGCACTGAGGCCCTGCTCATCGCCCATGTTCTGCGGGTGGTGAAACATTGACACTAGGACGCGGCCGTGAATGGTAGGGCGACGATGCAGCACAGCCAGGGTCCCGCCCCTTTTTCTTCTTCCTTTTTTTCCTTTTTTCTTCCCATTTCTCTACGACCCCATCACGCCTTCCCCCCTGACACAGAGGTTGTGGGGCTTCCATAGTGCACATCTCAGCGCCGCAATGTAGCTCGCTGGGAAGGCGCGAAGCATCCCCTCCCTCAGCAATGTCAATGCGCCCCATTCTAGCCTCATGAAGTTCCTACCAGGTCAGCACAGCTCTCGCCATGGCGCAAAACGTCTCGCAAACTCAGCCGGCGTTGACAACCTACCCAGGGGCGCTCAAGGCACGCAGCGGATGATGCCACAGCCAGGGACAAGTGTAGCCAGGGACAGGGTGTCCAGAGAAAGGCCATGCATGCCCTGTGGACCACTATAACACGCCGTTCTTCGTGGCAAGTTGTGTGGACGGCCGCTGGCCAGCCTCTCTTACTAGCAAGGGATGGATAATCAGGGTTTTTGTCACAGGCCAGACTGATTCACGCGATGAAGATGCTCGCTCTGTCCTTCGATAAGTGGCATATACAGAAAACAGCCGCACTGCCACGTTGTTCTGCTACGTTTCATTCCGCATATATTCCATATGGCTTGCAGGCTGGCATGTGCGATCGACTGGAAGCCTACATTTTGTTTTCTTCACAGATATGGGGCGGTGTGTGTGGCATGCGCCCGCGGGCGACGTTTCGATCAAGTGGCTTTATTTGATGTTGCGTATCCATATTACGTCCAGTAATAAGGTCTGGCCGGTAATCGATGATTGCGGCGCCTGAAACGTGCGCAGGGCAGGCCGGCGCAGCCAGAAAGTCAAAGAACAGCATCTCAGCCGCCGAGCACAATCCGCCCATTACAATCACTGATTGTCTGGATCCATGGAACTGCCGAGTCCTTTGTCAAGACGGCATCAGAAGCTGGGATCAAGAGATCTGGCGAATGGAGGACGCTAACAGCAATTCACCATGGTCATGTGCGCAGGTTACAAGAAAAGCTTAAGGCAAAAAACGCTCAGACAAGACTCGACGGCCAATTGTGGGATCAATCTGCGCATTGAATTAGACACCCATCTCGACGATCTTATTATTTGAGCTGCCGCGGTTTTGCTGGCGGGGATCGGGGCCGCTCTGGGCGGCCTGGGGCTTACGCAGCAGAGCTAAATGCTCTTTATCAAGGCCTGATTGCTCCTCTCACCCTCTCACAGGCTCATCCACCGGAGCCCAGCGGCCAGGAGCTGATAAGAGCAGCGGTCGGTGCATGCGTTACAACACTCTTGTGTGGTTACCACCGCGGTACGTCGGCTTCCCGACGAGCTTCTTCATGCTGTTTGACCAGCCAGGATGAAACCTTCTCCATGGGATAAGTTACGCCACGAGTTGCTTGTCCAACTTGGCAATGCGCATGTGTGGTGCTACGCATGTGGCCGCCACCGACTTGCGAGACAAGTTCTGGTGGAAAGGGTCATCAGCATGAGCTGATGAGGTGTGGGATGTCCAAGACAGACCAGTCGACGGGAGAACGCCTTTCTGACGTCGCAGGCGCTTTCTCTGATATAATCATGTATTGGTGAAATGGTAACGTGCCCAGCGCTGCTGTGAACCAGATCCTTGAGACCACTCGCGCGTCTCAGGATTTCCGGGTCTTAACTTACCTGATCCGCGCGAGGCACTTACTACAATCGGCTCATTCAAACCTGCCAACATGGTCTGTCAGTCGCACAGCTGCCCGTTGCCCGCACCTCCTCGTACGAGATGGATCAACAGCTGTCACATGTTGCTGAGCGTTGCAGGAGAAACAAGGGAAGTCTGATCACTTGACCACGGCGATTCGGTCGGCGCTTTGCAGAGAGCTGTCATGATGTCTCGGGCTTGCCAAGTGTCCGGCGTCGTCTTGTTTGCGTTTGCAATCTCGGACTTGGCCCTGGTCATGCCGCAGACGGCCAACGTTCCTAGAAAACCCCCACCCGAGAACCGGACATGTTGCTTTTCTGGAACACTCTTCCAGAACGATTACACAAAGCCGCTAGCCTTCCCCGTTTACGATATTTGCGTCCGTGATTGGTGGCCAGTGCAAGTGGACAGATGCGGCAGGGACATCATCACTTCCAATTTGTGAGCCAGGGTCGGCGCGAAAGCTCATCCAAGTCCGACGCATCCAGTCCCTGATGCCGCTGCTGTTGAGGCGACTCCACCGGAAGTGCGAGACATCGAATCCCTGGAGTCGACGCAGTCGGTGGGAAGTGTTATATTATTGAAGCGTTTGCCATGGCTGAAGAGGAGGGAGGAAGATGAAATCGCCCTCAACTCTTGCTTGCTGATCGCAGAGCAGCGGACACAGCCTCCCTGCGTCTCATCTTGTGTGTTCCTGGACCTGTGCGGTGTGGCGATGTTGCGAGATGGTCAGGGCCAGTCGCAAAATCATGTCACCAAGAAAGGATCACCACGAGCCATGGTGTTCCGTTCCGGCCTCTCCACGCCAAGGCAGGCATCATGGGTCCAGCCAGTTGGAGGCGTGCGGTCGCCTCTCAGCTATTGCTCTTGAAACAATTGCTGGCACGCGCGTGCGACGCTGCTGCCAGGATGCCGTGGATCTGGTCGGGCCCGGCGGCGGCGGCGAATGCTCAGACAAGGGGCGCCAGTATTACAGCCGTTTGATTCAAGGCTCCGTTCAAATGCGCTGGTCCACCGTTGCATTGATCTTGGGACTTTGCGACTGATTAGAATGCCCTGGTTTCGAGATCAATTTAAGGGACCCAGGGAACATGACTCTCGGGTCAGACGGGCGCGACAGGTTTCAGTCTTTTCCAGAAGCCTTCCATGACGGTCCCCATTTTTCCTTTCAGGCAAACTCGATGGAGCATACGGAGCAGGGACGGAGTACTCAGTTTGGTTTCATTACTGATGCAGCCTGCGAGCATTCCACCTGCTCGTGCTCCGTTCACCGTCCCCTGCCAATGGCCTATGGCCTGCGAGCGTGATGCGATGCCAGTCTGGTCGTGCTCGAGCAAAAGGAATATCGTGTGCTACGCACGCGTCTCGACACGAGCACTTTCTGCAGTGAGATGTAGAGAAGTTCTTGGACGACTTCGGCTGCGTGCGTGCATCACGCCATTACTGCGGCCGTCTGGACGTTGGGTACAGAGCCTCGCGCATTCATATACCGCGATGATGGCAACGTGTCACAATGTACGTCAACGGAGTCTCCCGTCGTGTCTGGTTGTGACACGAACTCGGCATTCTATGCGAAACCATCGTGTCCCGTATTTCGCACAAAGACGTAGATCTTTCGCGACAGCTATTGGTCACATTGATGAGGCGGACGCGCGTCTGTCAAAGCTTCTGTCACTGGTACAACTCCGTCATTGGCGGCGCCGACTCTTGTCACTGCTGGGGTTGCTTGGAAGTATGATGGGAGATCCATTGTCAGTACGGAGTATATGACCTACCTAAGGTATGCAGGTGTGTGTACGTATGCATGCAGATGCTTGCACACCTCCCACTCGTCTCCCGGACCATCGGTCTCCGCGTTGTTGGGCTGCATTGCAGACTGGTGAAGGGGCATTGTGCGAGAAACACATTGTGCCTGGAGGAGGCTGTGCTGCTCGTGACGGGAAGCCTGCAGTCCATGGGAGCTTGAGAAAAGCTCTCGAGGATAGCTTCTCGAGCCGGACGCCTTTTCCTTGTGGTTGGCCCCACAATGGCAAGCCAAGGTAGCGAGCGGGCTGGTCGAGACTGATCCATCTTCCACCATGATCAACAACCAACGCCTCACGAACGCCATGTCGTGACCTGTCAATTGACGCTGCACCAACCAGCACGATTCGTGTTTCCAAGATCGAGTTCCAATTGCTCTTGCTTGTCCCCACAGCGCACAATGGCGATCCCCATGACAAGGCTGGGCGGCCGAGGTTAGCCAGAGCAGCAGCTCCCGAATGCCGAGATGGACGTAGCTAACACTCCCACCAGCGCTGCACTCCGCCGACAATGACGACATAGAACGCGAGTACGACCGACTGCGCGATCAAGCCCGGCTGGAGAATGACAAGGCGCACCAGGCTTCCAAGCATGTAAGCCGTCTTGTCCCCTTGGCTCCGAGGTGAATGCCAGCCCTCGAAGAAACTAAACGCGTGTATCTGCAGTCGCAAGAAGCTTTTCACGCCGGCAACCATGACAACTCGCAGAAATACTCCCGCGAATCAAAACAGCACTATGCCAAGCGGGACGAGCTCAATCGCCAGGCCGCAGACTATATTTTCCGCGAGAACAACGCTCCGGGCAAGGTAGACGGGGACGCCATTGACCTCCACGGGCTGTACGTCGAGGAGGCGGAGCGCATCCTCGAGGAAAGGATCCGCGCCGACCAGCAGCGTGGACAGGAGCATTTGCACGCCATCGTCGGCAAAGGGAATCACTCTACGGGCCACGTGCAGAAGATCAAGCCCAAGGTGGAGGAGCTGTGTCGAGAGCTGGGGCTGAAATATAGAACGGAGGAGAATGCGGGCAGGATCTACATCAATCTGCAGGGTGGCGAGCCGCTCAAGCCGGGCCAGTACCACGGCGGACATCAACAGCAGCCTCATGGCGGACAACAGCCGTATCATCCGGCGCCGGGCCATGGACAGCAACATCACGGCGGCCAGCAACAACCGCAGCATGGCGGCCAGCAGCAACAGCAAAATGAAATGGAGGAGCTGGTGGGCAAAGTTCTGCCCAAGATATTGAAGAAGCTCGAGAAGGCTTGCTGTACGGTCATGTGAGCTTCTGTCTGCAATCTTTTTCTCTTCTGGATAACATAAAATCACCGATACTAGTGGATCGGCGGAGCCTGGGAAGCAAATACCTGGCGGGTTTCAGGAGAATCGAATGTATCTTCATATCCTTTGGATAATTACCCGGAACCTGAATAGCAGTCTTCATTCACAGCTTGCCGCGCCGGCGCAGGGCCGAAGTCATAATACCGTCTAACGATATTGCTCTTCCACTTCTCAAAGTCGTGATAGCTTCCCGAAAACCTGCTTTTGGCACTTGAGTGTTTTGGCACTAAAGTGATGCGTATGAAAACTGCTCAGAGGCTCCCGAGGAAACTTGCTGGGCTTGCAGGCAGCGGTGATGCCACGAGATCTGAGAGGATGAGATGCTGAATCTGGCTCAGAAGTTTTGTTAAAGACGGCGAAGGGTGAGACTGCAACGCCAGCAGGACGGCATCCTATCCTGGTCAAACCGAGGCTTGGAAGGGGACAAACTCGAATCACTATAAGCATTCAGCCGCTTCTCTTCAAGGCCTTCGTCGGTTGCAGGATCGGTACGGCTAGTGTCCCAAACTCAGAAGATGTGACGACACCCGTCATATGCAGGGCAACCGTTTTTGTGTGGCAGTACAAAACTCATGAACCCCAACCCAAGCTGGCAGAAGACATTGTCCTGGCCAGTCCGGTCGAGCCACAAAGATCCGCCAAGTGCGTTCGCCGATGTTTCAATTCCATTTTTTTTTCTCTCGCAAAAACAAAATGACTGAGTAATTCAGACAGTCTCAAAAAATTCATTTTGCGATCATTGACTCACGTTTTGACAAATCTGCAATCTAAGCCTGACAAAGCCAGTGTTCGATCCAGTAGCCGCCGTGTCGGACCATGTGATGGGAACTCTCCACCCGTAACCGCCAGAGTAGCGCAAAACTTGGACAATCCCTTCATCGGCAACAGCCATGGGCGGGAAATGAATTTGTTATCGGCCAGCAGACTGTGTTAAGTGGACCGATTCAGCAGGGATGGCCTTAGCAGTACACTTATCGGGGAAAGAGGAAAATAGAGTCATCACATTAATTGATTGGTGGAAGTATGAGGACGACGACGACAAGAACGATGATAGAGATGCTCCAACGCCGCCGCCGACGGAAATCTCTGAGATCGTGGAACTTCGCGAGCCATCGATGGAATCGTTGCTGAAGAACGACCCTCGTCTCAGTGCAGGACGCTGCTTCAAGGGTGCTTCCTGACGTGGTAGACATGACGTGCATCTCCATTATGATCGATCAGGAGGATCGCGCACTGGCTGAGCAGTACAGTATCACTTGTATACGAGCACTTCACATATCTCGGCGTTCAGAAGCATGCAGGATGCTTGTGTAGAAAGAGTCAAGTGGTCGTAGGCTCTTGGTGGAAAAACTGCAAAAACTTGGAACTCTAATTACATACGGTCGTCATCTTTCAGGAAGAACTCTCCCTGCGTAGCGTAAGAGTGACACTAAGGTACGAGCCGACAACGAACGTGACGCCTGGAGTCTTCTACGTTGGATACAATCGAGTACCTTTTCAAAGCTTCGCGGAAGTGCCCGAATAGCTCATTACATGCAGTCATCCTCCACCCGCACCACTGTCTACTCTGAAAGAGTCGTTTGCCGATATAAAGCGGGCGTGAATACGCGCGGCGGACTACGTGAATGATGTCGGGAAAAAGCTTGGATACGAGCTAGGCGCGAGTATACGTGGCCCTTCTTTGTCGACGGACTACCGGTCTCTTGTGCGTAGTGCTGGTGCAAGAAAGGCAGAAGTGAGTTAGGTGCGCTGACAACAATGAGGACGCTCGAACCTTCGATGCGGATGATGCAGGATACACTGGCACTCCCCCAGGGGTGGTGCCAATCAATCATAACAAAAACTGAGGATCTTATGGACAGATGCTGTAAGATCAAGCTCAATGATTCATGGGTGGCATAAAGAACTGTGCCGCCGTTTGTTGGGTTGAAGAACTGAATGCAACCACTCAAGGGGATTGTGAGTACGCTCACGTTTTCACTTTCTCGGCTGGGTTGTATTTGATAAATCGATGATGGACTTGAATCTTATCACGCAATCGAATAGTCTTGGCAATCTCGAGGTGGCCAATGAGTCTAGGGAGAGAGCCATCGCCAGCAAGCAAGAGCTCAGCTACGATAATTCATGCTCTGCTCACCACCTTTTTCCTGCCCGGTACCTTCATTGCAGGAAGTCCGCAGCGAGAGCGAACATCAGTGATACCCCTTCTGCTTGTTCATTTTTCGAAACCAACAGCTTGCTGACTCTGAAAGACGGTTTTTGCAATGCCGCTATTCAAGCGGATTGCAGATTCGATCATGTTCCGAACCAATATTTTTGGATCTACTGGGCTCTGACTGCTCTTCTTACCCTGGCCATCATGATGGGTGTTACAGTCTGGTTCGGTATATCGTCATATTGAAGAACTGCTATTGCGTGCAAGAGAAAGACTCCCGATATCGAGACTGTAGAAGGCGCACTGCGGGAGTCAAGCGCGAAGCGAGAGCAGGAGATTCCAGAGACTCGCTCACAGTGGGCAAGTCGTCATGAGCATTTTCTTACTCAACATCCTTGGCCGCCGACTTCGCCAGTCCGCTTCGACCTCCCCTGAGCCATAGCATTTGTCAATCCACAATTCCGGTGACGAGATGCGTGATGGCAGGCGTGACGTCCTCAAGATATCAGTTTGCAGTATCAGGCATGATATCGGCCGGCTGGGTGCACAAAGTTGATACTCGATGCATCCAGACAAGCTCATCATGGCAAGATAAATTGCCACGGTTGACCACGGTGTGGGAAGGGTCTGATTGTAACAATGCTGATTCTGGATGGTAGTCTTTGAAATTGATTTGGTGGAGGCGCAAAATGGCACTAACAATTTCTTGGCCCTCCCATCCACCAATCCACTTCTTATTTCGTCACCGATTTCCCGAAGATCCCCGCCTAAAAGTTGGCTTCGACCTTGACACCGTCCTCGCCTGCACATCAGCTTTCCGGACACTCTTGACAGTGGCGATGCCAGTACGTAAGCGCTTCGCTGATAGTTCGCATGTCGGACTTGAACCTGCACATGCTCATTTCGCGCGCGGTTTAGTTGATCATCGTCTCTGGCCTCCCCACGTCGGGGAAGTCTACACGCGCAAAGCAACTTTACGACTATCTCGCTCTACGACTTGCAGGTACGGAATCCCCTAAATATCGGCTACATCTCATATCAGACGATTCCCTATCAATATCCCGCGCCGTCTACGACCTGGCTCCCGAGTCAATCGGCCTTCACACGCGATCTGCCAACTCGTCCGAGAAGGACGCCCGGGCAGCTTTCTTCGGTGCCGTCAAGCGAGTTCTATCAGACAAAGACTTTGTTATCTTAGATGGCTTGAATTATATCAAGGGATGGCGCTATCAGCTCCATTGCGAGGCCAAAGCCATGCGAACGCCTTGCTGCGTTCTGCGCGTTGCCTGCTCGACGGAACAGGCCCGGAAAATCAATGAAGGTAGATTGGCTCAGGCCCAGGCGCAGTTGGCGTCGCCAACGACAACCGATGTCAAGGAACTTCAGAGTGCCATGAGCAACTCGGGCGTGGCCGAACCTTACGAGCGAAGTAACTGGGATAATCTGGTTTTTCGATACGAAGAGCCCAACCCCATGACGAGATGGGATTCGCCGCTCTTCGCAGTCCTTTGGGAGGATGACGAGCATCAGACCAAGAAAACTTTCGGCGACTTGTGGGACGCCTTAGCGGGGGAGAGTCGGAAAATTATCAAGCCAAACCAATCGACGGTTCAGCGTGGACCGGTCGCAAGCGGCGATTTTCTCTATGTACTGGAGCGCGAGACTCAAGAAGTTGTCAAGATGATATTGGAGCAACAGAGCGATGAAGGCGGAGGTGAGGTTAAGATACCCTTTGCCGCCAGCGGCAGGGAAGAAGCGATTGTGGACCTACCTACTGCCAAAAGAACCGGCTTGCCGCAGCTACAACGATTGAGACGAGCATTTGTAGGTCTGAATCGAGGAGGGATTGGTTTGGAAAGAGTTGAAACCATGGCCGGTGATGGCATTAGAGAGACATTTGTGAAGTATCTGAATGACGCATTCGAAAAAGATCAATGACCATCGAGGATCCAATAGAGCAGCTTCGTCCAACATGTTGCAGAGAGTTCTCCAGCCTGGCTCACTTTCTATGTCAGTAGGTATGTCTGCATGGTGACAGAGCTTGATGTCGAGGCCTGACGCATCGTCATTCAAATCGCCGACCAGAACGTGTCATTGGCTCTAGTCATCAACACATCCCTGTTTATACCTCGCGACTATCGATGCATGAGAAAACGTGAGTCGTGAACGTCGTGTTTTGGGGACGCAGATATCGAAGCTCATTGGACGAATTCAGCACAAGGAATCGCCCAACATGTCTGGGGTCGAATCTTCCGTTTGGTTCTCTCGGCCTCGGGCGCTAAATAAAGTATGTACTCAAGGATACATTTCAAAGGACCCGTCGGACAGCCACGGCAACATTAGCGGCCAACAAGGCCGGCTGACATAGCAATATTGGTGTCGTTGCTTAATTTGTGGCTGCGGGCAAATCCGACCGGCGAGCTGGTCTGTTTCCGCTACTGCTACGCACACGTACCACGACCAGCTGCCTAGAGCTGTGGCCACTGTGGAAAGCCAAAGAAGCTTCCACTCCTTGGCCTGGTCAGTAAGCACAGCCAAAGGCTCTGTGCATCATCGATTCTCCGGTCCCGCTAGGGCTCATGCTCCAATTGATTGGCCGCCTTTTGGTGGATGGTGCTGGATGCATGTGAGTATTTCAGTGCACACATGTACTTCAAATCCTTACTCCTTTCGCACTATCCCCTTGTACCGATACGAGAGTCGCCACTAGCCAGCGCTCGCATCTGCCGACGTGCTCTCGCTGCAGCCTTCAACAAGGTGCGGGTCAGGTGCTCAAGTTCCAGCTCGACCTTTTTGAACCTTAACGTCACTCTTCCCTTTCTCTTGTTGAACCCTATCCCACTCTCACGCACGTTGCTTTCCTTTCACAGCTCGCGCATTAGGCGTCTCATTCTTTGGGGAAAGTTGCGAAATTCGCTCGTGAGGCCTTTGAACTTCAGCAAGACCTAGTTCCGGCCGTATTTCCCGCCCTCCTTGACGCATAGGACAGCTTTCCAAAAGCACCGCGTGTATCATGGCCTCTCAGCCTGAAGACAAGAAGAAGGTCAATTTGACGTGAGCCGTCTCCTCCCAAACCGATGGATCCCATCAGTCCTCCATCGGCATTCTGTTTGGTGTTATATGCTAATGCTTCTGCGTGCAGCGACCCGTCCGGCGCAGACGTCAAACATGTACGCCCATTACCTCCTATCGCAGATTCGACCACACTCAGTCTGACATTTTAATCTTTGTCGTTGTAGGAAGACGACACTGCGACCGCAATCTTGAAAAAGAAGAAGAAGCCCAACCAGCTCATGTGCGTCGGACTTACTCTCTTCAATGTCTATCGTCGCCTTTGCATTATGACCTCAACGAGCTGACCACGGA
Organism: Aschersonia sp. MBC 735; assembly: GCA_030783925.1. Classification (NCBI taxonomy): domain Eukaryota; kingdom Fungi; phylum Ascomycota; class Sordariomycetes; order Hypocreales; family Clavicipitaceae; genus Aschersonia; species Aschersonia sp. MBC 735. The sequence goes on along the minus strand of JARJRV010000098.1, from coordinate 12,271 downwards.
AACGCATAGGGTCACCGATGCCGTCAATGATGACAACAGTATCATTGCTCTGTCTGCAACTACAATGGACGCTCTGCAATTGTTCAGAGGCGATACAGTTCTCGTCCGTGGCAAGAAAAGAAAAGACACGGTCCTCATCGTGCTCGAAGACGAAGAGCTCGACGACGGCAGCGCCCGTATCAATCGGGTTGTCCGGCACAATCTACGAGTCAAGCATGGTGACATGATCACCGTTCTGCCCTGTCCCGATATCAAATATGCAAGTACAACCCGGAGATGTCATCATCCGTCACTCTGCTAATGCCACAACAAATAGGCCAAACGAATCGCTGTTTTGCCCATTGCCGATACTGTTGAAGGCATTACTGGCTCCTTATTTGACGTTTTCCTGGCACCCTACTTCCGAGAAGCCTACAGGCCGGTTCGCCAAGGTGATCTCTTCATCGTCCGTGGTGGCATGCGACAGGTCGAGTTCAAGGTTGTCGAGGTAGATCCGCCAGAGTATGGTATCGTGGCCCAAGACACCGTAATTCATTGCGAAGGCGACCCTATCGAACGGGACGAAGAAGAAAATAACCTGAACGAAGTCGGCTACGACGACATCGGCGGATGTCGCAAACAGATGGCACAGATTCGAGAAATGGTCGAGCTGCCGCTACGACACCCTCAGTTGTTCAAGTCCATCGGTATCAAGCCGCCTCGTGGCGTGCTGCTGTACGGCCCGCCCGGTACCGGGAAGACTCTTATGGCTCGTGCCGTGGCAAACGAGACTGGTGCATTCTTCTTCCTCATCAACGGCCCCGAAATCATGTCCAAAATGGCTGGTGAGTCCGAGTCAAACCTGCGAAAAGCCTTCGAAGAGGCCGAGAAGAATTCGCCAGCCATCATCTTCATCGACGAGATCGACTCCATTGCTCCAAAGAGAGAGAAAACCAATGGTGAGGTGGAGCGCCGTGTTGTCTCGCAACTTCTTACTTTGATGGATGGCATGAAGGCGCGCTCGAATGTCGTTGTCATGGCGGCAACAAACCGTCCCAACTCAATTGATCCCGCCCTTCGTCGATTCGGTCGGTTCGATCGTGAGGTTGATATCGGCGTACCTGACCCAACTGGTCGGCTTGAGATTCTTCAAATTCACACTAAGAACATGAAGCTCGGGGATGACGTTGACTTGGAGCAAATTGCTGCTGAGACACACGGTTATGTAGGTTCGGATGTTGCCGCTCTCTGCTCAGAAGCTGCTATGCAACAGATCCGTGAGAAGATGGACCTGATCGATCTGGACGAGGACACAATCGACGCCGAGGTTCTCGACTCACTTGGCGTAACAATGGAAAATTTCCGCTTCGCTCTCGGGGTGTCGAATCCTTCCGCTTTACGCGAAGTTGCAGTCGTTGAAGTCCCCAATGTTCGCTGGGAGGATATTGGTGGACTCGAGGCCGTCAAGCAAGACCTTCGGGAGCAAGTGCAATACCCGGTCGATCATCCGGAGAAATTCCTTAAGTTTGGTCTGTCTCCCTCCCGCGGTGTGTTGTTCTATGGTCCACCCGGTACGGGTAAAACTATGCTGGCCAAGGCTGTCGCCAACGAATGTGCGGCCAACTTCATATCCGTGAAAGGTCCAGAGTTGTTGAGCATGTGGTTTGGTGAATCCGAAAGTAACATTCGAGACATTTTTGACAAGGCTCGCGCGGCAGCTCCCTGTATCGTCTTCTTGGATGAGTTGGATTCGATCGCCAAGGCTCGTGGCGGTTCGGTCGGAGATGCTGGTGGCGCCTCGGATCGTGTGGTGAATCAGCTTTTGACGGGTAAGTTGTCATTATTCTGCTCACTGCTGATTGCTGTCCCCTCGCTTTTGACAATGTTGACCTGTGGCGATACAGAAATGGATGGTATGACATCGAAGAAGAACGTTTTCGTTATTGGTGCCACCAACAGACCCGAACAGCTGGACCCTGCTCTTTGCCGACCTGGACGTCTCGACTCGCTCATTTATGTGCCTTTGCCCGACGAAATCGGTCGTTTGAGCATTTTGAAAGCTCAGCTGCGCAAAACACCTATGGCGTCTGATATTGACCTCGGCTTCATTGCGACCAAGACGCACGGCTTCTCAGGTGCCGATTTGGGATTCATCACCCAGCGTGCTGTCAAAATTGCCATCAAGGAAGCCATCTCTGCTGATATTGAGCGTACTAAGGCTCGCGAGGCAGCTGGCGATGACATGGACGTGGACGACGACGCCGAGGACCCTGTTCCAGAACTGACAAAGTCTCATTTCGAGGAGGCCATGCAGATGGCTCGCAAGTCAGTCAGCGACGTAGAAATCCGCAGATATGAGGCCTTTGCCCAGCAAATGAAGAATGCTGGTCCCGGTGCATTCTTTAAGTTCCCCGAGGCGGGTGCTGACAGTCAAGGCGCTGGTACTGGCGGCAACGGCTTTGGTGATGCTGGCAATGACGATGATCTCTACGATTAAATCGAATTGGACTTTATGGATTTCGATGGAAGAAATAGGGGACGAATGTATTTTAGATGTTGCGTCGCAGATCCTGCATCGACCTGGGCAACTCTTTCGACGTACTCTGGCAGGTTCGAGAAGCGCTCGACATGTCTTAATGAGCACCGGTCATGGTCCCACAATGTCGCAACGACGCGCGGCTTTGGGATTTTCAGGAGCTGGTTGATTTGCGTAGGTGATGGTGGGCCAGACAAATGTGGTTTCTTAAAGTAGATAAATCTGATGTCACATTCGCTTGGGCACACATTGCTACGATATGACGATGCCGTGAATGCCCAGGAAGGCTCACAAAAAGTTTATTGAGCCTCTCGAAGCTCTCAGGTGATGATCAGTCCGCTGATTATTTATGTGATTTTGACACCACAATCGAATTCATAGCGGCTAGTTTTGTACAGTACCCAGCGCACCAACAGTCCTGACAATTGGGAGGGCAAATCTAATCTCGTGTGCTAGTTGCTCCTACATGAAGCCGAATCTCGGATTGCTTTCTAGAAAAAGGACCTTTTCCTTGACTTTTGAGCCTAGTACAAACATTCTATAATAGGACGTGACGAATGCTGACTGTGCGGCAGCAATGATCAACATGTTGATCGCCAACACGTGTAGCCATCTGCCTGAACCACGACGATATACCTCCGCTGCTCAGTGTGATGGTCGGAGGCGGCGTCAGTGCGCAGTGGCTTGACACTGGACAACGTTTCGGGGGAGGGGGGGCTTTGTCACGTTCATGGCGTGGGTGCTTTGATCAGGTAGTGGTTTTTTCCTTCCCAGAGTGCGTGTGCAGTCCCGGAAATACTGGTTACAAGCAAATGTATCGGCCTTGGGGCCTTTCCTGTCAGGGAAGATGCTTGAGACGGCCCTTGTTATTGCGTCTCGTCTCGCTGTATGTCCCGTTTACTCAGTACAGTCGTTGCTGGTTCTCGGTTGTGTATCTGCCAAGCATTGCGTCTTGTCTTGCTATATGTCCCTTTTTTACTTGGTACAGTCGTGGTTGGCTCTCGGTGGTGTATCAGCCGAGCGAGTCATCGAAACTCGAGCACCAGCGAGTCACCTCGCGCCATGGTCGTCCATTTCGCAGACGGCTTCCAGACTCTCCTTGGTCACGCGCAGAGCTTCTTCGATAACTGCGTCTGGTATGGCAAGGTTGGGCTTCTCGGACCCGTTGACCTTCTTGGCGAAGTCTCCGTTGGCGAGTTTCTTGCCCTTGCCTGCGCCGGGGGAGGATGCCTCGCGCACATCATTGATGACGTGTTGCAGCAGTGCAGGGTAGTTTGTGATTTCGCCGGAGCGGAGGAGTGACAGGGCGTGTGACTGCACCTGTGTCGGCCAGTTGGATGAATTGGAGTTGAGGGCGTGGAGGAGGGCTTCTTGGATTCTAGGGTGGCGTGGTCAGCTTCCATTACGTTGTTTCCCGTTGTGCTGGCCTGGTCAAGGGGGGAGGACGGGCGGGGATGGGGTTTACTTTGCGACATGACCATCGCGGAGGAGGAGCGTGTTGATCTGGGACCGCAGATCCGGGTCGAGCGTGGCTGGGGTGTTGTTGGCGGCTGAGGCAGAGACTTTGACGGGCGTCGAGGTCTGTTGCGACATGATGCGGTGGTGATGCCGAGGGCCGTCTCTATTGTGATCCTTCTCTTTGGGTAGGCCGCCCTCGGGCAGAGGAAATGTCTTTGCGCCAATCGGTTGCAGTTGCAACGCGACAAGGCCAGCCGACTTGGACACACAGCGAAACCTGCTCGCAATGGCGGGATATTTCTCTTTCGTTCTCTTTTCTGTCGCTTCGAATCGGGTGCGCAGGTGGGAAGCGGCTCGTGGTTTGCAACCGGTGGCGGTAAGCGCACGTTCGGGTCGTCTGTGACTCTTTTTTCTTCTTTCGTGAACCCGAAGAGCTCGGGAATGACAATCTCGGTATTTCGTCTCGCGCTGTGCTCGTCTCTGCCTTTTCCTCTTGCGCAATGGTGATTTCTGTCTCGGGCATGGCGTTGCAAGCCACGCGTGATTGGCACCACAGGGCAGCATTACAGCCCAGCGGGCGGCAATGTAACGTCTTGGCTACCCGGTAGGGTCGAACACAAGCTTCCCTGCACGGATTTTCGAAATAACAAAACACAAACATTTTCAAAAAGTTTGCTTGAGCGTTCAGCCTCGACATTAGATCTCGATTACGTTTGCGCGGGTCATCGCTGTTGACATATCCAAGGTCAGTCACTGACTGCGTACATGCATATCCCATTGAGGCATGCACAGATCATGTACACATAATTTACTTTCGTGAGACCTGACGAAATGTGAAGCCCACCACATTGTCTCGAACTATGCAAACTGATGAGTCTCGACGAATGAAACAAATCTTTACATCTAAGCATCTGCAAGAAGATGGACACATATTGCGTCTTGACAAATTGAGCAGCTCTCCCCTACGACTTGACTCCTTGTCTCTGCTCAATCGTCAAGTGACATGCATCCATATGTGTGTGCATGTTTACACGATACAGCGGCGTTCCAGATCTCGCACATGCTATGTGAAATGCTCTCACCGACACAGTTAGTCTCTGAAATTCTCACACTAGCGATCTTGACGACAAGCATGGTCACGGTGCAACACTGGCATGTCCTCCCTGCAGAATCTTGCATGTGCCGAATCCTCGCATGCGGCTGTGTCGGGTCCGCACAGCTACTTGCTCGCTCGCAACCATTCCGAGTCCGAAATCTTGCATGGGACGGGAAAAGAGAGAACATGGGACAGAGATCGTTATCACCGAGATGGCGCGGGAATTGGAGCATGAGTCTGGACTTCTTCCACGGCAGTCGGCCTGACCTGCCTCACGAACGTTATGCCACGGTAGCAAAGCCAGCCACGCGTCCATTTTATCAACGAAAGCCGGCCCTCAACGACATGTATCACGGACAAGGATGACGGCGGGCCGCGTGCTTCGGCTACGGCCGCTGTCCTACGCCACCTTGCCTCTTGTCTCGTCTCACTTCCCTCGGTGATCTCGTGCTTCGCTGCCCAGAAGAGCGCGCTCAACTTGTACTCGGTAGCTAGAGATAGACACATGCATAAAGTACAGACATCTCACATGCAGAGTATCTCACATGCAGAGTGGAGTGATGCAGTGAATGTAACGCCGCGAGAAGACATTGTCGAAGGCTCACCGCCTCATTGACACTTGCACGTTTTGACGTCTCCCCGAAAGCCTTCCCTCGATGCCCTCCCGTCGATATGTGACGTCCTACGAGAGCCGCGTCTTGCGCGCTCGAAAACGCGGCCGCGGTCCACTTGCGGTCATGGGATGGGCCACCACTTGTTGTCCCCGAGAGAGAACGAGACGATCTTGACATGACGTCGGGCAAAGCGGTGAGCGAAACCCCAAAAGATCGAGACAAGCTCGGAGTCGCGCTCGTGGTTACACGTGCAGTGGCCGGCCGTGTCGACGAGTGGCTGAGGTGAAAACGTACTCTGGCCAGTAGCGTGAGGCAAGGCATCACATGCCGAAATGCAATCTTCTGGCCTCCTGACGCCTTCCTACTTTATGGACCTCGTCCGGACCGGCCAGAAGTACATCTCGTGTGAGACACGATTGCATGAGCCGGAGATGAAACCGGATCGTACATATCTCCTTGGGGGGTTGAATCGGCTGGGGTGGAGTGGGGGCCTCTGGCTCTGTACATATGCACGACATTTTCTGATTGGCCAATTGGACAGCTGTGTGTGCCTGTCACCCCGGGTCTTGCCCCAGAGAGCGGGGCCACGAGTTTGGATATCATGTCGTCCAGCACTCTGTAGGCGCTGTAGGCGTATCGTCCATCCATATCTCGGGCCCCTTGGCTGAAAATAGCCGCTCCATGACGGCGGGAACCAACTTGACGCGCGAACTGAATGAAGATTCGACAGTGCCTCCAGGGTTTTGGTCTGCTCCTCTCCATCAAGTGTTTTCGGCGGAATCACAACCCAGGTAGGTTTGTAAGTCGCAAGGTCTTTTGAATACGGCTCGTGGTATTGCAAGGTCATGGGTCAATTTGAAAATAGGTTGACCCGCCTGTTTGACGTATCTTGATGCATCAAGTCAAGCGCCCTGCGTTCCTGTGCCTCTAATCCTGAAGGCACTAACAAATGAACAGCACTCCGAAGCCTATTCAACGCCTTACGGTCGCGTTGAGCTTGATTTGGAGAGCCTTGGGGCCCACGGTGTATAACTTCGAGTACACGCCGCATGCACGCCAGTGCACATACCGCATAACCCCGAAGGAACCACTCTAGTACCAGGGCAGGGTTTGTACAGGCAAGGTGCTTGTCGTCTTGACGTCGGCTGGTGGCCCGATCGTCACCACTCAGCCAGCCAATAAATAATATGCCTCATTCGTCGTTGTTCGGTTCGAGGCCGGCGAATGGAGATGGTCTTCTCAGATCTGCGGCAATATGAAGCCAGTCACGGAGCTGGTGACAGGGCTGGACAGGGCTGGACTGGACTGGACTGGACTGGACTGGTATTCGTCCCATTTTACGGCCAGGCGATGCCGCCGATGACCGAGGAGGCGGGGGTCGATGGCCCTGTGTCGTTGGAGTACGTATCATGCGCAGGTGGCCGGCTCGTATCCATGATATTCCCCAGATTCTCATGAAAAAAACTTTCTCGGCCTGTTGCGCAGCCCTTCTCCGTTTCGTGCCAATCATCGCTTCTCACCCTTGCAGCCTTGGACAACTCCCGAGGTGTGCGGTCATCGGTCCAAGATGTCGGGTCATGTACAAATAATAGCTCTCTTCACTCTTTCCTCTCTTCCTTCACTCCTCAGGCCAATGATGCAGGAGCGATGCTAGCTCCATCCACCCCGATCCATTTGTTTGTCCCACCAAAGCTACTGGAGCTGTGAGCTGAGGTACACCAATAGCATCCATAGGTCAGGGAAATAAGGCCGCACGAGTGGCCTGACTGTCCTCCACGCCTCTTGGCTCTTTTTCTAATTTGAACGCTCGTTGTTGTTGGGGGAAACCTGCTTGTTACAGACTTTGATGGTTTCCAGGTGAATGCAGCAAGGTTCGAAATGACGCTCTCTCTCATTCGAACAAATCACGATGAAGAATAGCTTCGATTGGCCGAGCCATCACGGGTGTTGTCGTGCCTGACTCAGGGGCCGGGTCCTCAAATTACGTTTTTCGGGTAAAGAGGTGGTGCCCCCCCCCGACACGCAGAAGAAAAGTATACGACTTTGATTAATTCATCAGACGATGGAATTCGTGATGATGGAGGAGACTCAAATGTCAGCCAATTCAGAGTACACACATGTTCTCTTACGTTTATGGGCCGGTGCGATGTGCCTCAATCAGAAGTCAACGACTTTTGCATTGTTGATCCATCGTGACTTCCTTGCGTTGTCTGGTCAGGCTGATCTCATGTTTCCGTATACTTTTCTTCGCTTGCCAGAAAGCCTCGCTCCAGAAAATATCAAGTACCAGATTTTGCCGGCCCTTCTATAAATCACTGTTACTTGTCCCTCGCTATCTCACTGGGCTTTGACACCACAGCCATCCACTCGCTCTTCAAATTGCACTCACATCATCACTCGCTTGATGTGGACAATTCCCTCAACACTCACCGTCACGACATAAAGCTTTCCGCCTCAAGCATCCGAAATCATGAAGTCCACTGCTATTTTCGCTCTTTGCGGCGTGAGCACTGCTAACTTGATAGCACCTCGCTACTCAGAAAGCCCTGGTAATCCTGATTTGACTATCGCAGAACGCTGCAGGGAAATGGCCCCAGATTTGACAGACAGTCGTGAAATCTGCCGTAAGGCAGGTGAGGAGTGCGCGAGAGATGCGAATGGTGTCTTGGAAGATTTCTTCGTAGAGCCATGCTTCTCGGACTCGGTAGCCAAATTCTATTACGAGCAAGAATACTTTGCAGCGTCTTTTTGCAAAACCGGTCGAGAAAACAAGATCTTCAAAAAGGCATTCGATTTGATGCACACTCCCACCAATGATACTGTTATCAAGGAATGCTCTCTCTTTCAGCATATCATCGAAGAAGGTATAGCAGGCATTTTACCGCGGAAGTCGAATGGCGGGGGGTGGACTTTCGAAGACCGCAAGAAGGGTCCAACAAAATTTGCACAGGCATTTTGTCAGTTCTTGAGAAAGCTTGATGAAGACAACCTCCTGAGAAAGCCTGATCAAGGCAAAAACTTGAAAAAGGGTGTTCAAGGCAAAAAGGACAAACCCTTCGGAAAGCCTGGTCAAGGCACAAGTGGAAAGTTTGTCAAGGGAAACGGACAAAAATGCGAGGACTCCATCGTGGAGTTGCTTTTGCTGATGGATAACGTGCCCAAAAGCGACTCCACGATGTCGGCCTCGCATTCTCCTTAGACAGGAGGTAAAAGATGACGAAAATTGTTTGAGAACCATTCGGGGATTTTTGGACAGCTTATGCGCACCCCTTTACGTTCATTTCAGAGATCGTAGCTGCGGCGCTGTTAGATGATTTACAGTTTCAAGCTTGTACCACAAGATCTCGGCTGCTCGCTACCACGTCGATTTTGGGCGTGCACAATGAAAGTAGAAAAAAGTTCAACATTGAACATAGTCCGAGGCCAGGAAATTCGGATATATCCACACCTTCAATTTATCTACCAAAAATTTCCCCTCATTTTCGTTTTTTATGGCTGCGAAAAGTTTCCGACATGGGGGATTTTGAAGAATATTTACTCTTGACTTCCTCCCATTGGACATCAATCATCTCCTATTGGTCATGGAACTATGCGTAAATTGAATGACGTTCGGGTATTACATACCCTCTTTCTTTCCCACCATCTTTCCCACTGGTCCGAACGAAGATCGACGCCAATGCACGTCCGAGAAGGGTCGTTGACAGCTCTGCCACTGCTATTTACTAAAATCTAAGGCAACCAGAAAGGAAGGGAAAGAGCGCCCTGCGAGTTGCCTGTGATGCTCTTTGCTTGCACCTTCCCGTTTGATATGTCCCGCCTCGCATGCATGTGAAGCGCCAAAGACTCTGCAATGCTGACATTTGCTTCGCCATGGCTCCATTTCAGGTTCTCGCACATGGACGAATGCTTGCATCTGCACAATAGCACACGGCACCGCGTCTAAAGGGCATTGCTCGAGGTCTATGACGGGGCCATGTTCGACACCCTGCGCGCACTGGAGAGCGGGGCGGCAGGTGATGGCCCCAACACGCATGGGCGAAATGGAGGGGGAAAGACTTCAGGAGGCCTGACTGTGCTGGGCCAATTGTCTGAAGCTGGATTGGCGGATACCCGATTATCATTTCTGATGAGCCTATCGGTGCCTGCAACCTCGTTCCAATCAGTCTGAAACAGCTTGTCTGTCTCAACCTCTTGACGCTCTGTCAATCGAATTGGGGTTCGCCTGCTCCGATGTCTTCTCTACTCCTCTGCTCTTTGGCACAATTTCGAGGACACATGTCCCAATGCATCGAGATTCAGAGGGCTAGAACGCTCTGGCGGTGATGGTGTGCAGAATCAGGCTGTGCGATGGAGACTCTTCGCGGATAATGTTATGGGAGAAGCGAGACATAGCTGCCCCATCACTGCTGTCTGTTGTGTCTGCCCGCCTCGTAGAGAGCATACACTTGTTGAACCTGTAAGTGGTGTATAGCATATCCGCACACTGATATGGTTCAGCTGATAAGTGTCGGAAAAGTCCAGATCGAACAAGGTACACACACACACCTGAACCGAGGCGGCTGACTCCCGTACACGACATGGGCTTATCGTCCGGCAGCACAGATATTTTGCTGAAATGCTTGACTAAAGACCAAGCCTCAGCAGAAACAGAGGCCTGTAACAATCGGTTCCAAATCACCTCAACGCGACTGCCTCTCAAGTAGGCGACTGTGACAGCGCGAGCTAGAGTTTGAGAACTTTACCGAGATCCCTCGAGCTCCAGGGACAGACAAGATGGGTGACCCCATCAAATGGATCGTGCATGCGATTCGCGCTATGACCCGTCGCGATCACACTGAATCAAGAAATGTCCTGGTCCGCAAGAAGATGGGGCTAGAGATTTCATATCTGTCACTGTGTCCAGTGACTGCGCAGGTTCGGCCACCGTGACAAACAACACCATTTACACTTCCTTTTCATCATGGGCGGAGCAGGGGCCAACACGCGATTGCAATTCCTCGCACTGTAATCCACAGAAGCTTGTGGAGCAGTGACGCGCTGAAATGTACACTAGATGGATCTTGCGACTCTGTCACGAGGCTGAAGCGGGTGTCAGGTCGCTTGCGTTGCTTCAGATGCATCAAGTTCTATTCTAGGACGGTCCGGAGTGTGACGGCGCTCTTCTTGCTGCCAAAACTTTCCTGGGTCTTTCAGTGTGTCACGCACACACATAGCCTGCCAAGAGCGAATGACCATTACTGCTAAAGCAGAAAACATTGGCGACTGCTTGGTCACGGCCACAAATCTTGGTTGCGTGTGCATTGTACGAGCTCTGCCTTTGTTGGAGGAAGGCGAGCAAAAGACGCACGACCGGCGACAAAACTCCCGACAAGCACGGAGCCAGTCGAAACAATGGCGGACATGTCAGCCGACAGGGACGAAGTTCTTCGAATGTCGGTCCAAGAAGGTTTTCAATTCGTGCCGTATCTTTTCCTTTGTGGTTTGGGCGCAACGTCCGAACAAAGACGTTCCTGTCAAGGCCTTTCTTGAAGTCGCCATGTCAACTGTCAAGATGACAAAGAGACGGTCGCGACCAGTGATGGGATTTCCATTTACACATGATGGACGTGGGCTGGGTGGTGGATCTGCTCAGGCCCTTCTCAAGAGATGGCGTTGTCGGACGTGGCGCGGGTAGATTGCCACTGGAACAATGTCAGCTGCCCCCTCCATCAGACGGCCACGCTCATGTACGCCGCCCAACGTTGAGTAGTAGTAGCGGCCGGCATTCGCTACATCAAGTAAGCGCATACATAAAAGTAAAGTACTAAGCACCTCACCATCACAGGTGGTGGGTAGTTGTTTCGAAAAAAGACCCGGCAGGAGAGCGTGTACCAAACCCAAAGCGCAGTCGCGCGGAACGCCCCGGGACAAGCAAGTGAAGTGCGTTTGGAGTTGAGGGGTTTTCGGCCCTGTCCCTCGTTACGGTGACTAATAGGGAGCCATGGAGACGTTGAGTATGGGAAAGAGCGTATTCATTCAAATTGTAGCGGGCTCATGGTCGGGCAAAGGAGTGAAACCGCGCTTAGTACTTTTACGCAGAACTCGAAGCAGCGAGCAACTCTATTACGCTCACATCTGGTTGCACTTGCTAATAAATATTTTTTCTTTTCTTTTCTTCTGGACTGGGGCGAACGAATAGTCGGACGGATAATGCTGAGTCAAGCAGGGCTGGCGTCTGGCCGATGCTACCGGTGCTAGCTATGGCTGTGTCGATTCGAATCCGATATAAGAGCGTGTAAGTCATCGAAAGCATAAGGACCTTTTATGCCACCACCTCATGCACGACGGTACTTATGCGCCAAATCCCTGCAATTGAACTGAGTCCGGATCACTCGGCCTGAACACACTCGTATCCAAGTCTGTGACAATTCTACTTTTGCTCGATTTGGACGACATAACTCGAGCACCATGCGCCTGCGCGGAGACGTTCAGGTTTGGTTGGTTGGGAGGCAGCTTTTCGTGCGCGAGACGGCGGCGCGCATACACACACACACACACACACACACACGGATTTGCTAAGCCGACCCCCCCCCCTTGCCCTTCCCCCTC
>JARJRV010000096.1:0-61065 GCA_030783925.1 Aschersonia sp. MBC 735 | reverse complement strand
CTGTGAGGCACCTTACCTGGGCGGGTGGGGTCTGGGTGCGTTACGGAGTAAGGTAGGTACAGTACTTGGGTGTTCGGTGATGTTCGCGCGACGGACGCAGGTACGTACTACCACGGTGGGATGGCCCTTTTTGGGAGTTTTTGGGAGATGATAGCAGCTGCACTCGCTGATGCGTCGGGAAGCAATCTGAAAGAGTGAGGGCGGGCAATTTCCCTTGACCCCAGGATTCCCCCCAAATCGAGGCAATGCTCGATGCAACAGAGCCCAGCCACTACGACGCACCGTCTCCAAAGGAAGCACTGACATGCCCAGGCGTCTCTCCTTCGACCGTCCATTCTCTACTGGCTCGTGGCTTTGCGCAAAGTCGCCGACGCACCAGCAGACCCCCCCCCCGTCTGGGCCGGTGGATCCCGCTGGATCTGGGCTCGCCCGCAAGAGTAGGCCCGGCGGCCCCACCGAACCTCCAGGCTGGACCAACTGAGGAGGAATGGCCAGCAAACACAAACAGAAGGGCATGTCATGTTCGGGCGACGCAAAGATAAGCACCTCTGCCTGGATGCTACACAGTCCCAGGCCCCCGCCGAAATCGTACATGCCTCCTGTCTCTTCCCTCGCTGCGTCTCGTCCCGATTGTCTGTCGAGCGAACGCCCTGCTCATCAGTCGTTCCTCTGGTTATCGCAGGCATGATCAATATTATTGAGATTGATTTGGTTCCCGCGGCGCGGCCCAGTCAAAACCGGGGCCTTCAATGCCTTCCCCCATCCTCTCCCCACTCGGCTTTCCCCTATCTCCCTGCCCACTAAACCTTGCCACACACGCACAGGAGGAAGAGAAGGAGTCAATAAAGTACCCAAGTAAAATACTTACCGTACTTAGCCTTTGTGCTTCGTAACGCGTCACTTTTCCCTCCAGCACCGTGTGAGAAAGCCACGTCGACAGATGCGCACCAAAACTTTTTTCTAGTCCGGCGCCCCCAGCCACACACCCACCACCACGTCCTGGAAGGGAAAGACAAACAAGAAAAAAAAAAGACCCCGAGAATCATTGTGCCGTCTGGCGGGGTACATCTGTGTGTACTTGATGCTCGCGCCCATCGAGGTCAAGCCATCCCGGCGTGTCCATCGCTCTGGTCCGAGCAAGCCCACCCCCATTTGCGGATCGATTCCCAAGCGCGCAATTAATCCTCAACAACTAGAGACGCTTCATCGTCGTCCAAGCTGGCGTCTTCAAAGCTGACGGCCGGCTCCTCGAGCTCCGTCAACGAAAGGCCAAAAACATCGCAACAACGACGACGCTCTTCGACCAGCAGTCATCCGCCCGACCTGAATCCAGACCCATCCGGCATCATCCCGCAGATCAAGCTCAGAGAGGCCAGCAGAAGCCCTCTCTCGCCTGTTCCTGGTATGTCTTCCTCCCCTTGGTGTCGTGTCGCTTCGCAAAACCCCCCATGAGCCGACGGGTTCAAGAAGAGACTTGACACATGCTGCGGTATCACTGTGTTGCGTCACCTCGGTGGGCCGTTCTTTCGCACGAACACCTGGTACTGACTCTCATGCTCCCCCCCAAAAAGGCACACCGGTGACGTCCATGTCCTTGTCGCGCAGTCCTTCACCAGTTCCCGGAGGCGGTTGGTCAAGTCCGGGCCTGAACACCAGCAGCGGTCGGTCGAGTCCTGCCAACGTTCCCGCGTCCTGGGAGTCGGCCAAGATGCGTCACCTCGGCGCCAGCGGCTATTCGTCCTTCTCGACGCACAACCAAGGATTCTTCACCCGTCACATGCGACGCATCTCGAGCAGCCTGCCCCGATTCAATTCCAACCAAAATCACGGCCACTCGCGTTCTGATGGCAGGAAGCAAGCGTCTGGTTCTCTGTGGATCGGACAAAACCTCCCAATTGTCCAGAGAATACGATCCATCTTTGGACGGATGGGCCGCAAACTCAAGATACAAATTGCCTTGGGTCTCCTTCTCCTCGTGTGCTTGTACATTTTCTACCACTCCCGTAAGTCAGCACATTTTCTTTCCTGAAGCGCTGTGCGCCCCTGAGAGACGGCGATTGGCTAATTCATCCGGCCATTCCTCGTCGCGCAGCTTTGATCTATTGGTTCAGAAGAGCACGTTGGGGCGGAGGTGGCTCCAAGTTTGTCATCATACTGGCAGCCAATGTCGGAGGAGGGGTAATGGAGTGGAAGGGCGCTCGAGAATGGGCCATCGAGCGCGACAGTGTACGGAACAAGCGACAATACGTCTCGAGATGGGGATACGACCTCGAAATCGTCGACATGAAGACTAGGAAGAAGTATGCGCACGAATGGCGAGAGAGTTGGGAAAAGGTTGACAGCGTCCGGAGCGCACTGCGCAAGTATCCGCACGCAGAGTGGTAAGCACAGCGCCCCAAAATACTTGCTGAGCGCTATTCTGAGTCTTCTTCTTTCTTGGGCTGACATGATGTTTCTTCAAACTAGGTTCTGGTGGCTCGATCTGAACACCATCGTCATGGAGCCTTCCTACTCGTTGCAGGACCATCTCTTCGACAACCTCGAAAAACACGTGTACCGCGACATCAACGTCTACAACCCCCTCAACATCACGCATCCCATGACGTACCCATATCTCGATGCGCCATCGACGAGTGCCGTGGGCGATGGCAACATGAACTCGGTCAACATGCTCTTGTCACAAGACTGCTCCGGTTTCAACCTGGGATCCTTCTTCCTGCGTCGCAGCGCCTGGACGGAACGTCTCTTGGACATCTGGTGGGACCCAGTCGTCTACGAACAGAGACACATGGCCTGGGAGCACAAGGAGCAGGATGCGCTCGAGTCTCTCTACCAAAATCATGCCTGGGTCCGTGGACATACGGGCTTTGTCCCCCAACGGAAGATCAACAGTTTCCCACCCGCCGCATGCGGCGACGATTCCGGCAACAACAACACACGATTTCACTACAGCCAGGAGGATCGAGACTTCATCGTCAACATGGCTGGTTGCGAATGGGGACGAGACTGCTGGGGCGAAATGTACAAATACCGACAGTTCAGTTATTGGCTGAACAGGAATCCGTGGGAGAGGTTCAAGGAAGACTTTGTGGCCGTGTTATGGTGGAAACTCACCGGCAAATGGGTGAAATTGTAATGCTCTTTCGTCCTTCGTGGAAGATCAGGTCGTTTTTTCCTTTCGGACCCCTTGTCCTTCAGCATTTGGCGTTCCATCGCATAGTTGGCCACAAAGAGGATCAGTAGTCCGTCTGTATCCGCCTTTTGGCACCGGCGTCTTGCGGTTTATGTTTTTTTTTTTTTTTCACCGAATGGATCACGTTTTACACTTCTCGATCACGATAGCAACCCACTCCTCGCGCACGGGTCAACGAAGGGCCCAAGGCTGAACTTGTCAAGGAGCAACGCAACACTGAAACTTGGACTTGAATTTCAGGACGGCCCCCCATGTCGAACGTCTTTGGCCACGCTGTTCTGGGCATCTCCCGTCTTTCTTCGTCCGGCAACTAGACATCGGACGACACCAAATGCAGATGACCTGGTCGACGCAGCACTTGGCGCATGATGGAAGAGGGATGGCAGGTCTTCCTTTGCAATTATCCGACCCATACTGTCCCACTGGCTTTTTTCCACTCTCTGTTCTTCTTGGCAGGAACACTGACCCGTGTCCTCTTTTGTCTCCCTTTGGTACTGTTCATCTTCTCATGCATGCGGCGACCTTGGAGCAGCGGCTTGTTCAAGGCGCTGCGCTTGCTCCTCCTCCTCACTCCCCATTTTGTTATAGTATCTCCAAAGAGTCATGTTTTGTATTTTTACACCGTGATTTGTTCTTCGAATTTTGATATATACATCAATATACAAAACGCCAATCACGTGTGCTGCGACGCGTGATGCGTGAAAGCAGGGGCACATAAAGTACCGCCAAGCCATGTAATGCCGCGCTTTATACGGAGTACTCCGTAATACATCAAGGATTGGGGCATAATGCAAAGTTCATCAGCCACGGCCCGTCCACCGGGGGTCTTGTTGGTTGCTTTCCCACCAATCACGGGGTCCAGTCCGGGATACTCAGCGTCCCGCCCATGCAAAGAATAAAAACGCCAAGCAAACACCCTCTCACCTCGTTTCCGGCTGCCTACCGCTTCCGGACTGCAAGTGGCCGTGATCATTCCCGCCAAAGTCCACGATTGGCCAGCGCACTCTCGCGTTGGGAGGGTTTGATAAAAGGGGTCTGGGCTGGCGGGGACAAAGCGAAAGGGTGTCTCGGCGACGAGCCTAACGAGGTGGGAACGGTCACGTTTCTTTGCGCGCTCACTTCTCGGCACTTGGACCGTAATTGTACTACGTTTGGCGGGGGAAGCTCATTCCTTCGTTTGTTTTATCGTTACAGTCGCTCTGATCGGGCATCTAATTGCTCTTGATTGAGGGAGGCGGGCTACGATGGTCTGTGGCTTCATGTGCTATGGAGGTCACGGGGGGCAATATTAATATAATCGAATGTATTCGCGTGGGATTGGCGTTGAAGAAGTCGCGGACATGAGGAGAAGAACAAGGGTCGAGGCGTTCAACGATAGTTGGGCGTTGCAAGGGGATCTTATTCCCACTTTCCACGCTGATCGACGTGGTTGGCGGGCGATTTTCGCGGATGGGCCCTGCTGAAACGAGACGAAATGAAACAACGAGCGACTCAAGGTAGCAAAATTTTGCCCTTCTTCTTGCTGCATACTGTACTCTTCAACAGCCACCCCTGGGACAAGCAGAGCCGGGATAAACGCGCAGGGAGAAAAGCCCAGAGAGCCGCAGCCCGTCCATCCCTGCTGCTACTGGAGGAACCCCCACTTTCTGAATGTACCAGGGCAAGTACGTTAGTTTGGGGTCGTTTCCGAGTGATTCGAAAGCAAAAATGTGCCAAGAGGCGACTACATTAGATCTCTTCGCTCAAGTGATGCGACGATTCTATATTCTCCTCGTAAGGATGGCCCGAATTTGGCATGACCGCATCGACTAGTGGAAAGGAAGCTGACGAGAATAAGGCAGTCGGGTGACTGAACTTGACCGATGTGATGCGGACCGGTGCGGCGAAGTGTAGAAAGAAACCACATGGACTTTCTGGGGCTACCGTATAGTAGCTGCTTGATTAAAGAATATATTAAAACGGCAAGACTAGACGGACGACTATGTGTGCCCGCCCGCAGCCTTCATCATAATGGTCGAAA
This sequence comes from Aschersonia sp. MBC 735, assembly GCA_030783925.1. NCBI lineage: Eukaryota > Fungi > Ascomycota > Sordariomycetes > Hypocreales > Clavicipitaceae > Aschersonia > Aschersonia sp. MBC 735. The sequence continues at coordinate 55,852 of JARJRV010000096.1, read as the reverse complement.
GACATCCGTCTGGCGTAGATCACGTAGCGTAGGCCGCGACGACCGTGCCGTTACTCCGTAGCAAAGCGCCAAAAAGGAGGCGCCATCTGTTGGCACGCAGACCAAATATACAAGGTGCTCGCGTCGTCGGTTTTTTAGGGCCGCAGATGACGAAGCCTCGTTTGCATGACGAGGCCCCCCAGACGGGCAGAACAGGGTCGTTGACGCAACCCTCTCCGTTTTTTTTTATTCTCTCTCTCTCTCTCTCGGTCGGTGGCACAAACGGCATCACGAGTCGTTTTAGACGGCGTTGCGTGATGCAGAAATGCACATCCGAGCACAATGGCTTCTTCGGCCAATCCCATGGGATTCCCCACTGGACCGAGACTTTAGTCCGTGCGGATTGTCAGAGGGTGCGAAGCCACGTATGACCTCGGGGCACTTCGTAGGTGGCCTGGCCTAGCCACAGGGAAACAGAGGCCCGCCTCCGCAAAGACGACTTTGGACGAAAATACACGGGCGGGCGGGAAGCGAGGTTTTTGTTTGGTTTGGTCTACATTGGGCGTGTTTCATGGTTTTTCTTGGTGTTGTGACGACGGCACGGGGCAAGTGATGCTCTCTCTCTCTCTTTCCCTGTTTGCCCGTTTCCCCTCTTCCCCTCTTCCCCTCCCCCCCTCACCGCAAACATGGAAAAATTCATCATACGAACACACTGCACACTCAAAATTCTTCACACGGCGAGGCAAGGAGAAAAGAGAAATAAAACAGAACAATCAGGCCTGACTCTCAGTCACGGCCAATGCGCACGCAATTGCCGGGCCGGCGCCCCCACGGCCAGTCGAGCACGAATGCGAGTCGCGCGCCAAGCTCACGGTTCCAAATGCAACAATGGACAGGCACGGACAGGGGTGCGGGGGGTCCCGGCGTCGCTCCTGCCCCCTTGAGGTAGCGCAGGCTCGCCCTCTCATTGGCCGGCCGCAAACGACGGGGGCCAGGGGCTCTCGGGTTCGCGGGCAGCCACTGCTTGGAATGGGCCAACCAAAAGCTCGACCTTTTGGAAAGGGAGAAGGCTGAAAAAAGAAGTCTGCTTCTTTCTCTTATACCACAGCAATACGGAGTAGAGCATCGCTTTACCCCCTCCCCTCCCAGGCCAGTCACCGCACATGGACCGCCGCGGCCAAGACCACGCCAGAGGAAAGGGGGGCACCGCCAGCCGCCATATTTAGACATTTTCATTCCCGTCCGCGGTCGAAAACATGTCTCGTCTCTCAACCCTCTTCAACCCGTCGCCTTCTCTTGGCCTTTCTTTCTGCCTGCAGCTGGACGGTGTCCGTTGACGGATTCCCTTCTGCCGTTTCCAATCCTTTTCGGCCGTTTCGCTTCCACTTGCCCGCCTCTGACACACGTCCGTCCGTCGGGACGACTACAATTGCGACATCAACGTCATTGTCTTGGTTGCCCGGAATCTGCTGCTCTGCACATCAGAGAGGCTCACTCATTCTTTTTTTCCTTCTCTTCTTCGTTGGGATCGCTGGTTACATACTGCCGTTCACATATACCGTCGTTGTTGCGACTTCGTTCCCGCCCCTCCCTTGCCTTTGTTCGCTTCTTCCACCACGCATTGCATACAGCCAGCCAGCCTGTTCAGCTCATTGGCACAGTCGACGACGACGACGAACTTCTCTCACTCCCTCCCTTCTTCTTCTTCCTTCTCTTCCTGACTGTTCAAAGTGCACAAACAGTCAAGACGCACACGCCTTTCACTCGACTTGCATTCCTCTTTCTTTTTCATCTCTCCCACTTACACCACTCCTTTTGATCTGAGGATATCACTTGTGCTCGCCTGTCCTTCCTTTGGACCATTTGTTCACCTCGTCCTCATCACCTTCCTTTTCTTCCCAACGCTGCTGTGCCGGACACTCCAGCGGACGAAAAGACATTCATTCACTCTAGAGGACTGCCATTCTTTCCACAAGGCCGTTTACTTATCCCTTGACGGGAGTCACACACACACAAGATGCAATTCTCAAGTCGCCTGCTTGCCCTCGTCGGCACTGCCTTGCTCGCAACGACACCTGTTCAAGCCAACTACCAACTCGACACTCTCTACGACAACACCACCTTCTTCAAGGATTTCGACTTTTTCACCGAGACTGATCCCACCAAAGGGTTTGTCGAGTATGTGGACAGCCAGACCGCCAACACGGAGGGCCTGGCCGGTTATGCCAAGGGCGGCATCTACATGGGCGTCGACTCTACGACCAAGAACCCTGCCAAGGGGCGCAAGTCTGTGCGCCTGACGTCTCAGAAGTCCTTCACGCGGGGCCTGTTCATTGCCGACATAGCCCACATGCCTGGCAGCATCTGTGGCACCTGGCCGGCTTTCTGGATGTTCGGTCCCAGCTGGCCAAGCTCGGGCGAGATCGACATCATCGAGGGCGTCAACACCCAGACCAAGAACTCCATCACCCTGCACACCAACCAGGGCTGCACCGTGTCCAATGCCGGCACTGTGGCCACGACCAAGTTCGCCTCCTCTGACTGCGGCGCCTCTGGCACCTCGGCCGGCTGCGGCCAGCAGACCGATGACAACCAGAACTACGGCGATGGCTTCAACGCTATTGGCGGAGGTGTCTACGCCACTGAGTGGACTTCGGACCACATCTCGGTCTGGTTCTTCCCGCGCTCCAAGATCCCGCAGGACATCAGCTCCGGAGCCCCCAACCCCCAGAACTGGGCAAGCCCCATCGCCCGCTTCGTCGGCGGAGGCTCATGCAGCATCGACTCGCACTTCTCCAACAACCAGCTCGTCTTTGACACCACCTTCTGCGGCGACTGGGCTGGCTCCCCCAACGTCTGGAACACCAACCCCGAGTGCTCGGCCCTGGCGCCCACATGCCAGGAGTATGTGTCCAACAATCCCGAGCACTTCGCCGAGGCCTACTGGGTCGTCAACTCCATCAAAGTGTACCAGCAGGGCGCCGGCGGCAACCAGACGCAGACTGCTCTGCCGTCGGCTACGCAGCCCCCTGCCACCCAGGTCCTGACTCTCATGCCCACCGCCACAGCTTCCGTCTTTGTCACCACGACCTCTGTTGTTGTCACCAAAACGACGGTAGTTGAGGCCGTTCCCGCCGCCGCATCAACCCCTGCCGTCAAGCAAGCCTGGAACGGCCAAGTATGGAACGGCCAGCCACAGACCGACAATGGCGTCGTGAACAAGCAGGTCAGCCAAGTGCAGGCCCCGCCGAACAAGGACACCTCGTGGAGCGGCCAGGCGTGGAACGGACAGGGCTGGGGCGCCAAGAGACGACGCGACGTGAACTGAGGACAGTCATCATCACCCACCCGCATGGCTTGACCAAAACGTCTGGAAACGCTTTGCTTCATCGATTGATACGTTATGAAAGTATGGCAGCGATGGCGATATGATTCATCTCTCTTTTTCTTTTCCCTTCTTTCTATCGAGTGTGAGGCATTGTGTGTGCATTGCGTGCTCTGTTCTTCTCTTCTGCTTCTTCTCTTCTGCTGGCACATCTCTTGGCGCGCACGGACGGCACCATTACACATGTTTCACTGTACATATTCTTCAAGTTCTATATAGCCGCATTTACGTCAGCATGCCTTTTATCAAGTGGTTCATATCTCTACGATGAAGTGACTCGAAGCCCGTGTGAATTTGAGAGACGGAAATACCATCATGGGTATGGACTGTTGCAGTATAAAATTTGACCCGTTTGTTACGGCAATGCATGTCAACTATGGCAGTGCAGACGGGTTGGTCGTCTTGACTGTTTATGTATAACAAGAACTGCGGTGCACACTTATCATTGACTTTATCATACATATCAACCATTGCAATGCTGACATCTCATCATCGACCCTATTGTCCACGTCGACTATGGCAATGCAGACGGTGTTGGTCGTCCTTGACCGAGCGTGTATATATCAATAATTGCAGTGCAGAAACCTCATCATTGACTTTATGATACATATCGACTATTGCAGTGGCCGACGTCGTGTCTCCTCGACATGTCATGCCACCTACTGCAGCGCAACACATTCAGCCGTCACAGTGCACATCTTTCTTGATCAAACCATTTGCGGGCTGATGATCCAATGCAGCACAGCCGTACACGGTCGTTCTTGACCACCCACACACGTCAGTCGTCCTTGCCCCCCCCATCCATGGCAGCCCCCAATTCCAGCACCTGCCGTGTATCTGCACCCTCACATGCATCCTAACATCACAACATCTCTACTCACCATGGTCGCACCGAGACGTCTCGTGCCGTTCCTTTCCGTGACTGGCGGTCCGAGTACGCCCGTGTCCACTACCGTCTGCGACTACGCCTATTGCGACTACGAGACTAGCTGGTGCTACTACTGGGGGGGGGTTACGGGATTTGACGCCTCGAGGGGTCTTGTTCCCGCTGAGACGAGGGTGGCAATGGGTCCTTGTTCGCAGGGGACTGTTCCGACGGCCGCGAGCCTTTGACACTTGAAGCGGGGGGGTTGTGCTGGAGGGAAGGGTTTTGTGCCGCTACACCGGGTTGACGATGCTGTGCCGGCGAGGGAGGTTCTGGGGTGCCAGATGCGGCGGCAAGGGGGCTTGGAGAATGGAGTGACACCGCATGGGCAGTGGGCGAGACCGCGACCTGGCCCTGTTGGTGCTTTGACGTGGCAAGGGGAGTCGTTACCTCGTCGTGGGGGGCGTGCAGGACATGGAATGGTGGGTGTTGCGTTCGGGGCTTCATTGTGGGTTGCAGTAGACCAACGCCTACTCGTGTTGCCTGTATAATAAGAACCAGTGTTTGTTTGATGGGGTTCGGTACTCTTCCCATGGCTTCGAATAGTCGTTACCTCATCATGTTGCTTGCATGATAAGAAATAGTGCTTGTTTGATGGATTCGATACTTTTCCGTGGCTTCGAGTAGTCATCACCTCATCGTGTCGCCTGTATAAGAAGGGTTAAAATTTGATGATTTCGGGACTCGGTATGAACGGCTTTGACAGAAAACATCGCCTCATTACATTTGCTTGCAGGACAAGAAACAGGGGTTTGATGGATTCGATACTTCACCGTGGCATCAAGTTGTCATCATCTTGCCTACATGTTAAGAAACAGTGTTTGTTTGATCCTTGAATCTTGAAAAGGGGGCAATTATTACGCTTCGATATGTCGAGTACGGAACCAATGCTTTTGCTATGCATGACCGCACGCCTCATCCCGCACCGCATGGAATCGTGTCCAAGCCTCAGCCAGGTGTCATGGAACGGCATGCCGTGGCCGTGTCTCCCGCACGCGCGGCGCATATTTCCCAAGAGACTCGACGTCGTCCCTGATCCTAAAGGCAAAGATGCATGATCCCAACACGAAGACACCGCCGAGAGCCATGACAATGGCGAAGCTGTGGTCTCCGGGGGTGCCACGTGGCTTCTGGGTCATCCTAAAAACAACACTCGAGCCCAAAGTTGCGAGGATCTGGGGCACCGCAATGGCCATGTTGTGGATGCCCAAAATCACACCGGCCTCGTCTGTCTCATCAACCTCTCCACCCTCCACTTCCGTATCAGTTTCGGTCAAGTGACCACTGGAAGACGGCGCGTTCCCATCCTCATCGTCGGCGGGATTCATGTCTCGAAGCCTCTTTACTCGAGCGACAACAGCTCGTTTGCTAATCTCGGCACTGATGACGGCCCACGGGGCCCAGAGTGTCATGGCCCAGGTGATGCCAGACAACGCAATCAGCACCGTGGCGGCGGCCACAGAGGTGACCAGCAGCGTGCAGAACATGCACAAGGCAAACAGTAGCAGAGATCCCAGCCAGGCTCTCCTGAGCGTGAACCCTGGGATCCTGAGGTACTCGAGATAATCCATCCAGGGAGAACAAGACGTCTTGACGCCTCTTGCGCGGTCAGGCATCAGGCTGGGCTGACGATCAAATGTCGGCGCAATGAAAAAAGGGAGGAACACATTCGTCAAGAGGCTGACGATGGCATTCATGAGAAGAGCAAAAGTCCCCACGCGCGTAGCCTTCTCGTACACAGCGTCAAGCTCTTCTGGGGTCATTCGTGGATTTTGCTCCAGATATGGCTGCGCATAAATTTCTCCTATGTAAGAGGAGCTGTAGAAGAGGAGTGGGAAAAATCCAACCCAGGCACAGAATTGCACTTGGCAAACGCGCTTCGTCTGTGGCGGCAAGCGCTTGATACATTTGAGAATATTGGAGAAGAATGCAAAGATGCTCGGTGTTTTCTCCTTGCGAGCCCCGTCCTGACGAGGATCCCTTTCCGATATGAAAGCTGCGCTGAGAGCAATCGCCGCCGCGAGGCCAATGCTGGCGATGGCGCAGAGAATTTTGAACTGGGTATTTCCAAAGAACCAGAAGCGCTCGGGCAGATCGACATATCCAGCGATATATCCAAAAATGTTTCCAAGCCCAGTGACCCGGCTAGCCATGGCATTTGCCTCTTCCTGTTGATGTGCAGGGGCACAGTCGACAATGAAGGCTCGGAGCGCTGCCTGGACCGTGTTGATGGCGATGTCCAATACGTAGATGCCAATGACGGCAGCGATGATGGTGACGATCCTCACACCCTCGGATTGGCTGTCGGCTCCAAAGATGCCGAGAATGCCAGCAACAATCTCACGAGCCCAGCCGAGAAACATCAGCCCAACAATGGTAGCAACGGTGCCGCCCACCATGAAGGGACGGCGCTTGCCCCAGCGAAGGCGACAATTGTCACTCACGATGCCAACGTAGGGAACGACGAGAGCCCCAGTCAGAGGCCCTGCGATCCAGACAAGGGCCATGAGCGACTTGCTCAGACCCAGAGATAGGAGGTACGGCGACCCATTCGACAGCTCGACGGCCCAGGCGATCTGAAGACCTGCGATGCCGATGGTAAGCATGATCATGTACCCAACGCCCTTTGTCTCCTGACTTTGGTCAATGTCGTCTGACCTAGAGCGTCTCCCGCCTTCGAATCCTGTGGCTGAATCATCGTCGCTGAGCAAAGGCGAATTTTCATTGACCTCGGAGGAGATCCGATTTGCCATTGGCGAGACGGCGGCAGAGTAGGTTGCTGCGTTGGAGACCATGTCATCGCCGAGGTCCACGGTCAATGTCCTCGTTGAATGGTTCTCACCCTCTTGTCCTGCAGGCCCGGACGGGCCAGCCATTTCGGAGGCTTGGGCGAGTTCCAGCCCTTGAACGCAATAATTGCCGCAGCAAGTGTTAATCGCACGCGCCTGCCTCGCGTCGGAGCTATCTTGTTGTGGAGCTTCGGCTGGAACTGCCGAAAGGGGAGAGGGAAGGTGTGCGAGTGTGTGAGGGAAGGAGAAAGTGACAGTGATAATGCGACGAGTGAGCGTGCTCAGGTGTCCTTGAAGACACCACCGAGATTCTCATCAGCGCGCCTTTGAGCAGGACTACATGGTCTGCTGACCATGTGCATGGATGCGCCGATGTAGAGCTGGCAAAGTATGCGATGGAGTGTTCACGGCTTACAGTTGCGAGGTCCCCGGCGATACCAGCAAGCATGGTTGCGATGTTGGATTGGTCAACTGGCCCGGGTGGAGAAGCGTGACCTCTGTCGACGGCCACTGGTTGGTTAGTTGGATTTGGTTGCGAGTCGCTACCCGGCACTCCGTTCTTTGTACAGTAGTACATTTTACTACTACTACCCCGTGATACTTAACTCTCGAAACACCAACCCAATGTCCTCGTGTTCGAAGTTGGTGGACATCGTGACTGCCCCAATAGTAGGTTGTGATGCTGGATATAATCAAAGGGTTCCGAATCCAATACCGCAACAGGTCCCGATGTTATCCTTCACGTCCCAACTCCTCGCCCGTTCATCTTCAAGCTGTGCCCCGTGACCGTCTCGTTGCACGTTGCTGAGCGTCGATCCCCGATGTATATTCGGTTTCATCTTGATGGAGAGCGGGCGCGTCACCGTGCGATTACAATATGAAAGAAAATCAGGGCCGCAACACGCATGTTGAACAACACGTGGATCACCAAACATGAATCAACCAGATGACCGTGCCGAGGGTCGCCGGCGGAAATTGAGTCGCCTTGATTCACGGTCATGGCTCAGCCCCCGGGGGTCTTGAAGCATTTGTCTGAAACTCAAACGACGTAGCCGTGTGTCGAAAGAGTCAGAGTCAACAACGAATGATTGAGGTCTGAACAAAAGCCGTTCGTTTGCAGAACAAGGCAGGGCTTCTGACAACAAAATACGTCAGCAGCATAGTTGATCTCGGAATCGGTCCAGTGTTCGACGGTTCAAGCTAGAGTGTCGGCATGAAGGACCCCTAAAGAGACAAATGCCACTCAACACCAGACGTCACGATTCGACTGAGTGGATGTGATGACGCGGGAGCTGGGGCGTTGCGCGTTTCCGCAAGTTCCGCCAAGCACTTCGCCTGGTCAGTTGCCCCGGTAGGGGTGCGCAGTGACGTGACGCATGAACAGCAACCACGATGTCCTTTTTTTCGGTTTGAGTCGTGTGAGGAGGGAGACCTTGTCCAGTTGCAGGCGAACAGGGCAATACCCGCAATCCACCAATCAGATGACGCAATGACGTCAGTTCAGCCGTCCGCCAGCCCGCCGTGTTGTGTGGCTGGAGTCAGCCTGTCCTTCTGCCCTCCTCGGTCATGCCCAACCGGGCATCCCCCGGACCCCGTCTTCGGTCGATACGATGCTACCGTCAGGGCCCAACCCCGTCTCTATCTGGGCGCGCGCGCACATGAACAAGCATTTGGCGGAGATACGGTCGTGCCCACCGGCTGCGACGTCCCAGGTGTCGATCCGAGTCAAGCAAGGAAAATGCCTAGAGCCAAGCATTCCCATCTTTTGACAAAACCGCTTATCCGTCATGGACGTGACCCTGCATAGTACGGAGTACACACCGCATGTACGGAGTTATCTGCGCTTGTCCCTACTCCGTAAGGACCCGTAGGGACCGGATGGATGCTCTATCATCGCCACCGCTTGTGCAGTGCAGCGCTGTGCATGCAGAGATAGAGATGCAGACGGATCAGTTATCCGTCAAAATCTGCGCGGAAGCGTGGCGTCGCTGGCGGCTGGGATGGAATGGCGTAGGCGCAAAATTTTCTTTCTAGGCCAATTCGCAGATCTTGATCTCGGTCCCACGGTGCGGCCGAGGCTTGCAGGCTGCCGGATTTGAGACGACGCTGCTTTGGCCTATTGAGCTTGAGCACGTCTTTGCCGCCTTCCCGAGCGAAGCCCCTTCCGGCCGCAGCCTGAACACCACACAGCGGGAGTGGTTCTCGAACACAGGGGATCACCGATGCATGCGATGCGATGAAAGGGGCATTCACATTCACATCGTGTAGCACAGCGTTCTGTCACTTCAGCATGCACATGCATCTTGGACCTGTGCGCCCCGGCGCACGCAGTCCAGACCCAAGGCCGACCTTTTTTGCGACGTCTTGGAGGAAAAGGCGCACATTGTGCGCGCTTTCTCGAGAGGCTCCACCGCAAACGGCCTAGCCCAAAGCTGTCTCTCGAGCAAAGTTTCTTTTCCCCCGGATAGAAGAGTCTGCATTGATCCATTGATGCAACTCTGAGCAGCGCGACCAAGTCGTCTAAGGTTTCCCAGGTTGCCCCCGTCAATCTCCAGCATTGCCTCCGCACTCCGCATCCACTCTCCCACTCTCTCCACCTTTTGAATTAGTGCCAAAATGGGCCGAATGGCCGTCGCCACGCAATAATGCCCTTTTCTACGAAACGACGAGGGCCAGGAGAGTTTGCGGCCCCCCCTCCCCTTGTGCTGGGGCGCCGGGGCAAAGCGATGATCGTGTATTCGGAAGGTTTGACGGACTCTCACTCTCTCCTTTTTAAAGTGCCCGAGTCCTGCATTACCTTTGCCCCCTCCCAAATCAGACCCAAGCTGATTTCTAGTCCATACGTTTTCTTTCCGGTCATCGTATATAACCGTGCTCGCCCCCCCCATGCACTACAATAACAAAGCACCAACTTCGACAACAACAACAACAACAAACACGAAAACGACGACGACAGCAATTCAATTGTACAAATACTCAACAAGTTAGCTCAAACACAATGGCTATTCGAGATCGGTTTCGACGTGCTCTTCGCAAGTCGGAGAGTTCAGGCTCCTCCATGTCGCATACAGAGAGCAACACCACCACAACAACCGCAAACACAAGCCAGACATCACTGCACAAGTCGTCAACAAGTAGCAGATTGGTCAAGACGTTTACTTGGGGACGTCGCTCCAAAGACTCGGAAAAAGTCAAGGAATCCAGGTGGACGAGAAAGAACAACGACAAGAAGGTGAAGCTACACCCGAGTCAGCGGCCATTGACACGGGAAAACCTGCGGCATCAAGAAATGTTGAGCCACTTCACCATGACCTTTGGTGCCAGCGATCCAAGTCAGATTGAGACACGCAGTTTCATTGGCGTAAGCCCGTGCTGCACGCGGCCGCCCAGCCTGGAGATCGACAGGGCCGCCATCAGCCTGTAGCCGACGGACTCGCCGAACCCCGAGTTCTCGGACCGAGAGAGCTGACGGGCGCGCTGCATCCCAACCAGTCCCTATCATTACCCGCGACTGCTTTCGTGTGCGCGCACATGACCCACGGTTACCACCAGACCTCACCGGCCACTACTGACCCCGTTTCCGCACCCGCGCACCTGCGCACAATTGCCAGCAGCTGCCCCCCTGGCGGCGTCTGATCCACCAGCCAACAAACGAAGCGCGAATGCTGGTGCCTAGATGCGCATCCGATTGCGGCACCATGCGGATAGCAAAACGCTCATCGCCAACGCCATCATCACGGACGCCATCCAATGGGACCTTTCTCTCAGCCCGCTTCGTCTGGTTCAGATTGGCGTGTAACGTTGTCCCGTCGGCTGAGCACAGAGCTAGACCAGACCAGACCACGCTGTCCGTCCTTCGTTCCCGCAAACAATTGGTGTCTCACCCGGACCCCATCGCTGCCCATTCACATCATCATCATTTGTTGCGCCGCCACCTTTCTGGGTTCTTGAAGAATGGGGAGATAGATAGGACTGGCTGTTCCAGACTCAACGGCACCACAGAAGCCGACTGCGAAATCTGTCCCACGTCGGCGACTGAAGGTGACGCACACGTGTCACAACCCCTTGCAGACCCATACTGTGTTGCAAGAAGAATCTTCCGTCCTCTGGTGCATGCATGCCTCAGCGCGCGCCCTGGAGGGAAGGTTTGGAGAATGGTGGACTTGAGACTTGGTCAGCGAGCCTCATCGTTGTTCGCGAAGCAGTCGAACATCATCAAGGACTACGTGAATAACGTCAGGTCCATGAAGTTGTATTTTCCTTTACATTTTAATAGCATAGCGTGTCTTGGTTGGAGCATTTGCATGTTGGCTTGTCCAAGGACATTCACGAACAATGCTGGCGTTAAATATAATGTCAATTCTACACAATTATTGTGCTGTAGACCTTTTCGCCAGAATCATACGGACGATTGTTTGACTGGTGTTAAACACAGAATTTTTACGATGATGACTCCGTGGTGTCAGGGCGTTCGCTCTGGTCTCATGACCTCGCGCTTCCTGACAGTGGCGCCTGTGAGTCAAATATAGATTGCCAGCTGCGCGCAGACTTCAGCAAAATCCGTTTACGAACAGCCCGCCCACACAGGCGTGCCTCCTGGCGCCCCTCGCAAACATGTGCGTTTGTTCGAGGGAAGGAGCAAACAAGCTGTAACTCTTAGGACCGCGCACTTGATCCGACGAGCTCACAGTCCTGCCACCTGTCACGGCTGGCAACATTCACTGCTCTTACCGTTGCCAACTTTGAAGGCCGCTGTTAGTCCTGCTCATGCTATCCCGCAGGTGGATTACAACAATGTTTCTTTGCAGCAGTCCCGACGTTCATCTCCTTGGGCCGGCCTTTCCGTCACCAACAAACGGCCTCTCGAAAAAGAAAACGGCATGTCGACCAACAAGTCTTTCTTCGTCTTGAAAGTCAAGGCGATACCGGCACGATACGGGCTGTCCAAAAATATCCAAGCGCTGCTACAATGCCTTGACAGCTACCACACCGGCAGTATCGATATTTCGGAGCTTGGGAGGATGGTGCGCCTGAGCCCGCGACGCAGAGCAGCGGTTGCGAACACGATCACGAAATGCGCGAATATCCTGAAAAAAGACCCTTCCGAGATCAACAATTGCGTAGATGTCATTGATATGTGCACGGAGATATTGCACATTGCAGGTTCGTCCCTCCTTGAAGACCTACCTGCGGCCTTTTCGCTGCAATCCTGAAGCTGATCTCTCGCCGCAGACGGGCACCCATCCACGAAAGACTTTCCTTTCATGAAGCTACCCATGGAAATTCGCGTCAGAATCCTAGAACTCATGATCGACGATACTTACACTGAGCGAACAGTCGTCGCTGCCGGGAAATTGTCCAGCTGCAGATGCCCCAGGTTCGACCGAGACCATGTCTTTCAGACTCCTCAGATGAAATCACTTCTCAACGGAGTAGGCCAAGCCCTCGGAGAAGAATTCTACGGCATCTTCTTTCGCAAAAAAAGTTTTCGATTTAGGTGTGCTTGCGAGCTGTTGTTGCACTTGAACCAGAACGCGAGCTTCACCAGAAACGTCCGTCATATCGTGGTACATTGGTGCGGCCCAGAATCAGCACACGCATTCAAGGCACTACGCAGATGCTCGAGGTTGGAGTCATTGTCCATCAACATTTCCAAGTCAACGCAGGTATATCTGAACGAAAGAGCCAACGTGATGAAGAGGTATTTCCCCATCCCGTATAGACAGTTTCGAATGCCGGACGCTCTTGGAATGGACGAGCTGCTGGAGATCCGTGGATTGCAAAACGTGCAAGTCGGCCACAGTCAGCCAAAGAACATTTCTAATGCCGGTGAGGTGGAGAGAGCGTGCTTGTGGGAGTTGTTGTCGAGCGAGCTTACTCTGCCACGACCTGACGTGAGTTTTCCAGGTGTTGCGCCCTCATGATATCTCTACTCACGTCGTACAGGATCCGTCGACATACTGATGACCATTCACCACGGTCGTCCCAGGGGCATTGATTGGCGCAATCGGGCAAGCAAAGCATGGCACATTGCTGGTAGCACAGATGCTGTACAGTCCACGGACCGGTTTTGCTTCAAGGGAACGCGTATCGATGCACATGAACTTGCTTGGAGTTTCGCGTCAAACTGCTTGGGTTTGATGACGGTTTGACGGATTGAAGATTATTGTCGCAACTGATAAATTACGAAAGCCCCCATGACCAAATCTAGAGAAGGTTTCGCACTCAAACAGCGTTGTCAATTTTATCTTGTCTTGTGAGCACGCCAAAGCGTGAGCCTCCGGCTCAAGATCAGCCTTTGAAGATGACTGACCGAGCAATGGCAAAAGACGGCAAAGCGAGTAGGAATTTACAGTCGACGGGCACAAATGCGGCTTACCATAAGTTTGCGTCGTACCTGTGCCATAACTCTACGAATGGCGGACGCTGAGCGATTAGGCTCCGTATGATGAACAGTTACGTGCTTGCTGAATCTGTGTCTTTGCAGGAACTGTTTGTATAGCCTGGACCACCACGGAACGAAAAATCCGTGTGCCATGTCAGAGTGGATCGAAGGTGATTGCGACAGGATCCATGCTGCTTCGACTCGCTGCATGAAGCACGTGACTTGATGCGTAGTGCGCGCAGTGGCTTCTTGCCCTATTCTGGTCCCCACAAGGGCCAAAATTCCATTTTGCTAAGCGAAATGTGAGCCAACTATTCGTCTCCTTCCTTTGCACGAGAACTCATCGCCTTCACCTGAGCATACGGCAACGACCGATCCAGTTGCCCATCATGTCGTTGGTCTCGGGAGAGAAGACGAACTTCCAGTTCGTAAGTGAACCCCTCTTTGCTCCATCGGTGACGCTCTTGAGGGCAGCAAGTCGCCGAGATTATCTGCCTACTGCTGCTAGATCGAAAATCAGTCGAAGAATCCGAGGATCTTCACGTCGCATAGTTTATGGGAGCTAACGACAATACATAGATCTTGCGTCTTCTCAACACCAATGTTGACGGCAAGCAAAAGGTCATGTACGCCTTGACCAAGATCAAGGGTGTCGGTCGCCGATACTCCAACTTGGTCTGCAAGAAGGCCGACGTCGATTTGAACAAGCGGTACGAACAGCTTCTCCGGGTAGCAGAGGAAAGGAGCGAAGATGGGGTAGCGCGCATTATGCTAACATCTCGCTTGGGACATAGTGCCGGTGAGCTCACATCTGAAGAGCTCGAGCGAATTGTCACCATTATCCAAAACCCCACGCAATACAAGATCCCCACCTGGTTTCTCAATAGACAGCGCGACATTGTCGATGGCAAGGACTCCCAGGTCCTGGCCAACGGTGTCGACTCGAAGCTTCGCGATGATTTAGAGCGCTTGAAGAAGATTCGCGCCCACCGTGGTCTGCGTCACTACTGGGGTCTCCGTGTTCGTGGCCAGCACACCAAGACCACTGGCCGCCGTGGCCGAACGGTCGGTGTGTCCAAGAAGAAGGGTGGTTAAACATCTTGGCAAATCATTTGACATGACGGGCGTGGAAAGGCGCGAGAGGGGACTGCTTTTCCTGTCGACCTTGTGCGCATTTTTTTACAAGGAGCTTGTTCGGGGGTTGTTCTGCCAGGCTGGGCTGAAATGACTAGGGGCCTGAACTGAGACCTACGGATCACAATAACATAAGTTCCAAAGCATGCTCGTGTACAACGTGGAGTTCTGCAAGACCATTCGACGCCTTTGGGTTCAAGGCGGAGTATATGATGTGTGTGGTGAAGTCGATTGCCCCAGGAGCTCCTCACCAGTGGGTGACGTACGAGCATTCCATTGCGCTTCAAAGTCTAAAATACATTTGATCACTTGGTATTCCCCAAGGCTGACATATTCGCCCCTCCAATGACAACCGTCTTTGTCAAGCTGGCAGAGGCTCTAATCTCATCGAATGCCAGTGGCCATGCGCATTTGTATTGTCAAAAGGTATCCGTGTATTGATCGTGACGTTTAATCCTCATGCGTTACGGCCATGTCCAACACCTCCACCCTCCCTTGACCTTTGGTCTCGTTGCCCACGAAGTCTGACAAGGCCTTGAAAGCACCAGGCTCAACAAAGCCTACCACCTCCCACTCGGCTCCCGTGACATCCTGACTTTCGATTTGCTCGACGTAGCCCAGAATCTTGTCTTTGACAGTACCAGGAGATTTTTGCTCGCCAGCCTCGTCGTCGTCGATGGCTCCCTTCCCGCCTGTGCTCCTGACGGCCTGCTTCAACACATTCGCCGCACACGAGACCCTTAACCTCATACGCGCACGCGCCACAGGAATAGGTTGATAGCTTATCAAAGCCTTCATGGCCTCCAGCGCCTGGCTCTTGGCACTCTTTGTCGTCACGACACCGGTCCAATTATGCTCCTTGCCCCTCGGCTTCGCCTCGCCATCATCCCCCGTCGCCGGCGTGCCCGCGCCACTTCCCCCCGCATTGCCATGCGCCTGAGAACTCAATAACTCGAGCGCCTTCTCGATCATCCCCGACGTGTACACGCGCTTCGTCCTCGGATCAACCAGCTTACTCGCCACTATGCCCACCACTTCATTATGCACGCGCTGCAGCTGAGCAGCGCGCTCCTTCTCCCCGACCTGTAGTTCGCCCTTCTTCAGGATCTCCAGCACCATATCATCCATAGTCTTGCCCTTGCCGAAAGCCTTTTCCAAGTCCTCCCGCGGCGCGGTCTGGCCCTTGGACACGTTGAGGAAGACGTTCGGGATCTGCAGCACGTTGTCGAGGTTGCTCTCTATGCCGGACCGCCATTCCATCACTTTGTTCTTGTAGCAGGCGATTTCGAACCGCTTCTTGCCTTTTTTTAGGCGCACGAGCGACACGTTTGTGAGCTTGATTTGGTTGGAGGGCTGTTGAATCTGAGGCATGACTGGTGGGAGCGAGATGCGTTCTCGGGGGACGTAACTGCTGGCTTGGGGTGATCGCGTCCACGAGACCAGGGACTGTGTTGCGAAGAATTGAAACAGAAGGACAGGAGTTAGGTCGTGAGGTGGTTGGATGGGCTCACGAAATCACTGCGTCGTTTGGCCAGATGTGCGGACTATCAAGGAAAGCTCGAAGAAAAAAAATGACGGACTATGACGGCAGATGATGTCGATGGCGGGGTTCACACTGAATCACTAACAAACAAAAAGCTGGTCCCTTTTTTTCGTCCCTTTTTTTTTTCTCTCAAACCCCGCCATGGCTTAACGGTTGGCTGCCCCGCCTTCCGATCCTCGAGGCCGTATTATCCAGAAAAGCTACCTTTGCAGCTAGCAGTTGAGTCACCGAGGCACAAACGAGCATCGCATTCCAGGTACACTTTTCATGATCCCCCAAACCCTGCCGCTGCTTCCCTCCAGCACACGGCGACGACCTTTCTCAATCCAAATTCACTCTAACAGCAGCAACTCGCAGTGTCCTCCAACATGGCGTCGAACGCGGATCAGAGTGCCCCCGATGCCACCGTCCCCGACGCAAAGTCGACCAAGCAGGACATTAACCCCTGGTCAGTACAAGGCGAGGTCGACGAGGACGGCAAAGTCAAGGCCATCGACTACCGCAAGCTCATCGACGAGTTTGGCACCAGCGCCATCGACGATGTGCTGCTCCAGCGTTGGGAAAAGGTCACCGGCAGCAAACCGCATCGATTCATGCGCCGTGGTATCTTCTTCAGCCATCGGGATCTGCATATGATTCTGGACCGTTACGAAAAAGTCTGCTGCGGCCCGAGGAGGCGGGAGCGAGGACGTGAGTACTGACGCGGGTGTTTAGAATGAGCCGTTCTTTTTGTATACCGGTCGTGGACCCAGCAGCGACAGCATGCACATCGGCCATACGCAGGTTTTTGACTTTGTTCGGTATGTAAGGATGGGACGATGGAGGCACAAGATACCGGGCTCATCACTGATACGGCTGGGCTAGGTGGCTGCAAGATACCCTGGACGTGCCGCTCATCGTCATGTTGACTGATGGTACGTGTGCCCCCGGTCCGGTGTCCTTGCGAAGCATTTACTCAAATGCTTTGCAGACGAGAAATTCCTCTTTTCCGAGAAGCGCACCGTGGAGGAAGTCATGGGGTACAGCCGCACCAATGCCATGGACATCATCGCAGCCGGCTTCGATCCCGCAAAGACCTTCATCTTCTCTGACTTTGCCTACGTCGGGGGCGCATTCTACAAAAACATCGTCCGCTTCGCCAAGAGAGTGACCTACAACACCGCCAAGGCCATCTTTGGATTCGACGGGAGCTCCAATATCGGCAAGATTCACTTTGCCAGCATTCAGGGTGCCACGTCATTCGCTTCTTCCTTTCCACACATCTTTGGAGACGACGAGAAAAAGACCAGCAAGATACCTTGTCTGATTCCGTGCGCCATCGACCAGGACCCTTATTTTCGTCTGACCAGAGACTGCGCCTCTGGCCTCAAGTTCGCCAAGCCCGCGCTCATTCATATGAGGTTTCTCGATGCCCTGCAGGGCCCTGGCTCCAAAATGTCTGCTAGCGATGATAACTCTGCCATATTTCTGAGTGACACCGCAAAACAAATCAAGAACAAGATAACCAGGTAGCTAGCAAACGTAGCAGTACTACCGGCGTATGAATATCGAGGGACTGACGAAGTGCGCGCCCAGATATGCGTTTTCGGGAGGCCAAGAAACCGTGGAAGAGCATCGCGAGAAGGGCGGCAACGCTGACGTTGACGTCGCCTACCAGTACCTAACTTTCTTCATGGAGGATGACGAAGTGCGTGACTGTCTGTCTGCACGAGATGAGCCGGATCTGACTAACAGAACTTCAGGAGCTCAAACGAATCAAGGAAGACTACAATAGCGGTAAACTGCTAACGGGAGAGGTTCGTCTGGCCACGTCGCACGTAGTGCAAGCCCACACATTCAGCATCCTAACTAGCTACTACGCAGTTGAAAGCTATCTGTATCGAGTACCTCCAAAAATACGTCGCCACCTTCCAGGACCGGCGGTCAAAAGTCACAGATGCAGTCGTGGACGAGTTCATGTCCGTGAGACCGCTGCACTGGAAGGGCAACCCGAGAACCCCTCGAGCAGATCTCATCGTGCCCGTTTCCGGAGCATCCGAAGGTGCTGCTCCCTCAGAAGCCACTGGCGGTGGAGAAATGAGCAAGAACCAGACGAAGAAACTCCTTAAGGAGCAGCAATTAGCTGCCAAGAAGGCAGCAAAGGCCAAGAAGAAAGAGGGCGTCGCATGAGACTGGTCGAGAGGGAGATGAGAAAGCAAGAGAAAAGAAACCTTTGTAGAAGGGGAAAAGAGCCCCCGTTCACAGTTCACGCGCTCATCTGAACTATCCGTCGCTTCTGTGACGCTGCAATCGCGTAGGACCTGCGAGAGGAAACGAGAATTCATGTCTGTGGTGTGATATATGTAACATTCATTATTGACCGCGGCAGTCTCCGCGGTGCAACCAAAGCCAATCGTCGTTGCACGACATGCAGGGTCTGACACCACACTCGCAGAGCAGCCCGAATGAACAGATGAAGGGCCCGATATCAGTTTGAGAACCAACCCAGTGACCACTGTCGATCGGCCATCTTGCGTCGTGCATGCATCGACCTCATAGTGCCCCGTGCATAAAGCCGCATTTGAAATACCAACGCCAGGGTCCCGAGCCAATCCTCTGTTTCCTCCATGCATATGCAGCAGCGCTCCGGTGAAATGGCAAAGACGTGCAGAAAGCCAATGAACGAACCTGGTGATTTACTGTTGTCGGGACCTGGAGATGCTGTGTAATATGGAGGTCAAGTTGCTGGCTTGGCTGGCTGTGTTGTTGACGGCCACGAGCGCCATCTCTATATCGAGAGGAGTGGATGGACAGACTGGTAAGCAAGACCGGTGACTACATTATTCTGCGAGCACCGTGGTGGTGTGGCTTTAGGTTCAAACAATAAGGCTGGAAGCTGACGTTGAAACTTGTCATTGCAGAGTATCCCAAGAATTGGGCTGTCTTGCTTTTCGACAGTATCGACACCATCGACGTTTTCGGTCCCGTCAACATCCTGATCTATTTGTCCTTCAGCAAGCAGCTCAGCTTGAGTCTTATTGCAGAGAAGTCACAGCCCGTCTGGATGCGTCCCCGTTCACCGGGCCTCCAATAACCACAGCAGCCAGTTCATGGCATCGTTGAATCCCACACACACCTTCGCCGACCTCCCCCAAGGACATCGACGTCCTTCTGGTCCCGGGAAGACCGGGGGTACGGAACCAGACCATATCGAAACCCATGGTGGACTTGATACGCGACACTTATCCTTGTGTCAAGCACCTCATCACCATTTGCTCGGGAGCAGGTCTTGCTGCCCGAGCTGGCGTACTGGATGGCAAAAGAGCGACAACGGGCAAGGCGAGATGGAACTCGACCACCAGCATGGGACCAAAAGGGGACTGGGGTTTCGCCAGCCCGGTGGACGGTGGATGGCAATGTTTGGACATGGTCCGGGGTGAGTTTCATGTGGTCATCATGGCAGTCGTGACGCTTCACTAACAGGATGTGTGTAGGTCACGTCCGGATTCGACTTGATCTTTCACTTCATCGACGAACACTACGGGTAGGGCCTGACGGAGAATTTGGAGGGCGTGGTCGAGTATGATGGGGCGAGGGACGCGTGTGATGATCCTTTTGCGGCGCTGCATCATGTTCCACCAGCAGGCCAATGTGCTGCTGGCCCAGCAGCCAGGTCCGTAAAGCCGAGAAGAAGTGAGCGCGGTCAGAGTGCGCGCCTTGGATATACCCCAGGAGGAGGGAGTGAGCGGTTTAGTGGAGTCATCAATGCAAGACGGCGTTGGTTGGGATTGAGCGAGGGGTGAGATTCACAGCAGCTTTGTAGCATTGGAAGGTGAATGAATGTATACCGACATCATCAGGCAATAGGACAAAAGTACAGCTGGTCTGTCATCTAAGGAATTTGAACACAAATAAAACCAACGGCAATGTAGCCCAGGTCGCGGTTCGAAGCAAATTGTCTCTGATGCGGCCCGCTTTTTCAGAGCTGGGAGAAGGCGGCTAATAGTAGAGAGTAGCCAGCACCTTCCAGGCAGTCAAAGGAAGGGATCTGGCACACGTCGCAGCTGGTGCCAACCCGTCATAGAAAGACGTTAGCAGATAAACACACCAGCTGGGCGCTAATCGTGTTAGGACATCCCAGGCGCACTTGACCGGGAGGCGCTGCGGCAACCCGTCGACAGCCAGTAGCGCCCCAGCGAGGGCCAATGGGAGGGCCCCGTTGCCCAGCCAGCCAGGACCTTCCTGGGCCGGAGTTACGTGCGGACATCGCGATAGCATGGGAGGAGGTGGTCGCTTGGAGCTTGGCGCCACCAATTGCGGTCGTTTGCGGCTGCGTCGTCATCCGCTCGAGCGGGTACCCATCCCTCCTCCATCAGCCAAGCTCTGCTCCCATCTTGCTGAAACGGTCATTTGATCATACTCTTCACACATCCTGCCTTTTCCCGTTCATCCATCAACGTTTACCTCTCATCGTCACCGTCCTGCTTCCGATTCTATTTTACAGGCTGCCACTTTTTCTCTGCTCAAAATGCGGTGGTCCACACCCGCCGCCGTCATTGGCGCCGCCTCCACAGTCGCCGGCTTCCAGGACCAAAAGGTTCTCAGCAGACCTTCCGAGTCTTCATTCGATTTCGACAGTCTCGGCCATGTCGACTTCGACTCCTGGACCAAGCCTTTGCGGGAGGCCTACGGCGAGGCCTCCGCCGAGGCCAAAGCCATCTGGGATGAAGTCACCACGCTCGCACCTGATGCCGTCGACGCTTTCAAGAAGCATGTCATCAGAGCTGGGCCCAAGAAGAATTCGCGCATTCCCGACAGCAAGTGGGACCATGTCGTGCGCGGCGCCGACGTGCAGTCTCTCTGGGTCAACGGCGAGGCAGGCCAATCTCACCGAAAAGTCGGTGGCAGACTCGAGAATTACAATCTTCGCGCGAAGAAGGTCGATCCCTCCAAGCTTGGTGTTGATAAGGTGAAGCAGTACAGCGGTTACCTGGATGACAACGAGCAGGACAAGCATCTCTTTTACTGTAAGCATTTTCCATATCCGAAAGGGGTTCGCCGGCTGTTTTTGGGGCTTCATGTTGCATCATCATGGCTGACGTGCTTGATCATAGGGTTTTTCGAATCACGCAACGACCCTGAAAACGATCCTGTAGTCTTGTGGCTCAATGGCGGACCGGGCTGCTCGTCCCTAACTGGTCTGTTCATGGAACTTGGACCCGCCTCGATCAACAAAAAGATTGAAGTTGTTCACAATCCTTATTCGTGGAATGCCAACGCATCCGTCATTTTCCTCGACCAGCCCGTCAATGTCGGGTTTTCATACGGCAGCGGGTCTGTCAGCAACACCGTGGCTGCCGGCAAGGACGTCTATGCCCTCCTCACCCTCTTCTTTCACCAGTTTCCTCAATATGCCAAGCAGGACTTCCACATTGCTGGGGAGTCCTACGGCGGACATTACATCCCGGTGTTTACCTCGGAGATCCTATCTCACAAGGACCGCAATATCAACCTGAAGAGCGTCCTCATCGGCAACGGTCTCACCGATGGCTACACCCAGTATGAATACTACCGTCCCATGGCATGCGGCAACGGTGGTTGGCCAGCTGTTCTGGATGAGAGTGAGTGCCAGGCTCTGGACAATGCCCTACCCCGCTGTCAAAGCCTGATCAAGTCTTGCTACGACTCGGAGAACGTGTGGACTTGCGTCCCGGCCAGCATTTACTGTAATAATGCCATCATCGGACCGTATCAGCGCACTGGTCGCAACCCCTACGATGTCCGTCGCGATTGCAAAGGTAGCAGCCTTTGCTACGACGAGCTCGACTACATCACCAAGTGGCTGAACAAAGCAGAGGTCATGGAGGCGCTCGGAGTCGAGGTGGAGAGCTACGATAGCTGCAATTTTGACATCAACCGCAATTTTCTCTTTCAGGGAGATTGGATGAAGCCATACTACCGTCTGGTGCCCCAGATACTGGAGCAGATCCCAGTCTTGATCTACGCCGGCGATGCTGACTTTATCTGCAACTGGCTCGGCAACGAGGCTTGGACGAACAAGCTCGAGTGGTCTGGGCATGAGGATTTCTCCAAAGCGAAGAGCAAAGGTGTCACGATAAGCTCGGGCAAAAGTGACGAGAACTATGGCAGGCTCAAGGTTGCGGGCAATTTGTCATTCCTGAAAATTTTCAAGGCTGGCCACATGACACCGTTTGATCAGCCTGAGGCCTCACTGGACTTCCTCAATCGCTGGCTGTCGGGTTCCCTCAAGGCGGACGCGAAGAGACCACATCGGCCGGGCCAGTCTGGAGCATCGGAGGAGGAACTTTAAGCACGCGTCATGGGGGGCATTAGGGGGGTTCCTTGTCGGAAGGCCGTTTCCCAGATTGTATAGTATCATTACGCGTTGCAATAGGCGATAGCTCGGAATGAAAGACTGTGAGCATGAGGAAACGTGATTCTGTGAATTCGAATGAAATGTGCGGCCGGCCGACAGCACAGGCCAGGAGCCCGGATGTGCAAGCCGGCCTGTCTAGATACCGAGGGAGATAAGAGGAATGCATACTACATATGTACGTACATGCTGGTGGCTTAAAAGCAAAGCTTTGCGATGGTAAGGTCCGATTGGTGGCTTTCTCCGATAAGCGAAGGAACGGAGCACATGGGAAACCTTCATCATACCCCATGGGGTTACAATGAGGTGTGTAACGCCGTGGGCTTGCTCGGCGAGCAGCGATAATACCTCCTCGGGTGGCGATTCTGCTGTAGAAGAGCTTCTGAGAGGAACGTTATTTTTGTTTGGACGGGCCCATTCAAACGAACTGCCATGTCACGAGGCAGCGGCAAACGCCTCCCTAGCGGGGACGTCTGGGGCCGAAAGTGTTGAGAAGTGCCCTGGCTGGAAACACGTCAATCGACAAAAGCTGGTCAGTCAGCCCAGTTGCTATCACGAAATGACACTCTACAATTCGCGACGACAGCCAGCCCAATGAGTATAACGAGATGGAATTCTAATACAGTCCGCCATGACAGAATGGATTTGTCGTCCATCGATTCACGGGCCATTCATATTCATTGTAAGCTGTCGCGGGGGCCTTGTCCTGATTTGAGTGCCACACAATGTGACGGCGAATTTGGGATAGACATTACCCATCATGGATGCTTTTTTTTTTCAGGGATGCGTGCTATTACAGGCACAGCGATTCATACACATCGTACTTTATGCATGTGGTTTATTGGCTTGTGCTGACGGCGATTTCTCATTCACCAGCTTCCCCAACAAAAATAGGCTCCAGCGAGGGAGGTGAGGGGGTGCTAGGCTGCCTGGGGCCTCCCCACTGGCGGGCACACGAATAAGTCGGTGTAGCGGG
Source organism: Aschersonia sp. MBC 735 (assembly GCA_030783925.1). Lineage (NCBI taxonomy): Eukaryota > Fungi > Ascomycota > Sordariomycetes > Hypocreales > Clavicipitaceae > Aschersonia > Aschersonia sp. MBC 735. The sequence continues at coordinate 32,363 of JARJRV010000096.1, read as the reverse complement.
TGGACGATACTTGAATGGTGATGGTGACTTGTGGTGGTTGTTTCGAAGTCGATCATGACCTCTCGATAATGCCCGACTGTGTGGTAGGCACTTGCTTCATACTTGATGCGGCTGCTGCATCGGCTCTCGCTGCGTTGGGACAGGATGTCTTCAGGTCTGCACACTTCTGGCACTCGGTGCTCCGTACGCGGCACGATGACGAGGGCGCAATTTCCTTGCTGTGGCTTCGGTGTGGAAAGACAGGAATAGAACAATTGGCTGCATGCCAGGCACAGACACGCATGTGTTTCTGCAAGCACTTGGTGTGCGTCAAGAACTTTTCTTTGAAGTATGTATGTCATCCTGTAGAGTCGAAACGCGGCCCCGGCCAGGCTGCGTCATTCGACCCGATCAGCTTTGTTTTCCCTCTGGACCTGGACGAACGCGCATCAGATGCCGAGGGACACACGAGTTGGCGCTGTTGGGCGTTTGCGCACCCCAACAACCTTTCGAATTAGCATTGCGGAGACTTTCTTTACCAAAAGGTCCCGAACTTGCAGACGCTCACGCCACACGCCCGCATACCCTCTCTGTCTTTGCTGCCTTTGCTGCAGACTTGCTTGACTGCGAAACGACCGACAGAGTCGGACTTGTGACTTGTGGACGTGGTAGTGATGGTAAGAACCAGGTTCATGGTCGGGAAGGGCGCACCTTCCAACACGCCTGCCGTTGAAGTTGTTGCAGAGAGAGACGTGGTGGCTGTTGACGAAGAGCGGTGCAGGGTCGGGACGATAGACACACGCCCCGACCCTCTTTCCTTCTCCCCACACCCGGGATATCCCAACTTGCACATTTGCTGCTCATCAAAATAGAAAAAAAGCTGTCTGGCAATCTTTTTCCTTTGTATGCTCGCCAGACACGGAGTGCCTCCTCCTTGTCCTCCTCCTCCCAGGCGGCAACTTGAATCGTCCTCGGGCAGCATCTTGCCGTCAGAGGCTGTGGGCAAACCCGCGACTACAAGCCTCCTGGCTCATGTTTTCGTCCACTTCGAGTCTCGTCGAAAAAGCCTTGACAGCAGGACACACGATATATCATTTCCTGTCTTGCCAGCACCCCCTCTTGGAGGACCAGCATTTCTCTCGACATCATCACACCCTTCTTCTCTCCCTCGGAAGCAGTGTCTCACAAGAGAGGAGCAGCAGCAGCAGCAGCAGCAGCATACTCGTCTACCGTGGCAAACATGAGTTCCCTACAAGACCAATTGCTGGCAACTATGCCGGATGCCAGACTTTTTAGCTTCCCTCCCGCCAACGACCCGACAGCTCCCTGTCCGGCGCCACAGCCCTTCTCCGTCATGCGGCCCTTCAACATTCCCGACTCTCTATATCAAGCAGCCCTGGACCCCAAAGTGCCCTTGACCATCGCCGTCTTGTACGCCGTCACCGTCAAAGGCCTCAACAGGCTGAACGCTTCTCGCGGCAAAAGGCCATGGGCCATCAGCCAGACAAGGGCCTTCTTCGCCTTTGTCGTCGCGCACAACCTCTTCCTCGCCGTGTACTCGGCCTGGACTTTCTGGGGTATGCTCATCGGCATGCGGCGGACGATTGTGAGCCCCTTCGGACCCGGGGGCATAGCTGCCACGGCTGACAGCTTGTGCCACATGCATGGGCCCCCCGGCCTCGGCAACTCTCTGTACTTCAACGACACGTCTGGCAGCTGGGAGAGCGCCAATCCGTTCGCCTTGTTGCAGAGCCTGGATGGTGGACAGCCCAGCAATCTCCAGATGGGACGCACGTGGAACGAGGGCCTCAACTACTACGGCTGGATCTTCTACCTCAGCAAATTCTACGAGGTGTTGGATACCTTCATCATCCTGGCCAAGGGCAAGTCGAGCTCGACGCTGCAGACGTACCATCACGCTGGCGCCATGCTTTGCATGTGGGCTGGGATGCGCTTCATGTCGGCGCCGATTTGGGTTTTCGTGTCGGTCAACTCCTTCATCCATGCCCTCATGTACACCTACTACACGCTGACGGCCTTTGCCATCCGCGTGCCCATGGTGGTGAAGAGGGCCTTGACGAGCATGCAGATCATGCAGTTCATCTTTGGCGCCTCCATCGCCATTGCGCACTCCTTCGTCACGTACATCGCTCCCATCACCGTGGCGGTAGACATGACGGCAACGGACGGGCCCCCCGCCGCTACCACTGCCGGAGGTCCAGGCGGCGCGCTGCAATTTCTCAAGAAGCTCATTGTTGGCTCTGCTGCCCCTGCAGACGGTGCTGCTGCTGCTGCTCCAGGCGGGACAGCATCATCATCACCATCCATGGCCACCCGCACCATGTACGTGGCGCAGCCGTGCATCACGACTGCAAACGAGACATTCGCCATCTGGCTCAACGTACTGTACCTCGCTCCGCTGACGTACCTGTTCGTGAGCTTCTTCATCGCCAGCTACGTCAAGCGCAGCACTGCCAACAGCAAAGCAACCGGCAAGCCCAACCGGCGGCTAAGCAACATGACGCTGGCCGAGAAGGCGAGCTGGGACGCCGCCCGTGGCCTGGAAAGGGAGGTGTATGGCGAGGAGAAGACGCAGGCGGTCGAAGCGAACGGCTCGTCGCCTAGGAAGACGAATGGACGGACGAAACGCAGGGCGTAGATGGAGCTCGTAGTTGGTAGACGTGTACGGAGTAGATGAGTAGATGTCTTTTTTTTTTTTTTTTTACCACCATTGCGATGTCGTGTTTTCTGTTTTCTGTTTCTCTTTCTCTCTGGTGATGTATGTATGTACTTCAATTAGAGAGAGCAAAGGTCGAATAGCTAGCCTTGGCTTATTTCATACTGATCTATGCGCCTGTCGTCAACAGCAACGACGTCAGCAGGCAGACCTTTCTGAGGGAAAAGACAAGGATGCTCTACTTTTATTTTTTAAAATCTAAGTTTAAATTATGAAAAAAAGTAGGGCATCCCTCAGGCGGGGATCCCTTAGTTTCTCTATCACCACCTGCTTTCAATCGTGTTGATCTCTGGACTTGGGGCTCAGAGCCGGGGTCGGTTAGCGGTATTATGTTTTAATACGCGGCTCGCCCTGTTTTTGTGAGGGAAAAGAGAAACTGAGGGATGGTCTAGATAACTACGCCTAGAATATGCACCTAGGGGATGCTCCCCGTTTATTTTCTAAAGATCTAATTGGTCTACATTATGAAAAAATGGAGCATCCCTCAGGCGGGGACCCGAACCATCCCTCACTTTCTCTATCACCACTTTGTTTTCTGAGGGAAAAGAGAAACTGAGGGATGGTCCACGTTTATTTTTCAAAGATCTAGTTGGTCTCAATTATAAAAAAAATGGAGCATCCCTCAGGCGGGGAACCCGGACCATCCCTCAGGTTCTCTATCACCACTTTCTGGACTGACGATTCTGTCACCACAAAACGTGATGAGCCGCGTAGGTGCGTTCAGACCCCTGCACACAACAATATTGAAACCGCATCCTCACCTCATTTTCTTTTCCTCTTCCACTTCCTTCTTCCCGTAGAAATGTATGGCCAAAGTGATCGCTTTTACTCATTTCCGTCTTGCTGCAGCCCACAGCCCATATCATCTCTTCGTCAATCACTTATTCGTCCACACAACCAGGATCAATAATCATGGACTGCAGCCCTGAACTACTGGCCAGTGAAGACAGCGATTACACAATATACGCAGTCGACATCTCGGAGCCGTCTACGCCCTATAGTAGCCAAGGGTTGCTATCACAAGCCTTGACTTGAATCGAAATAAGTCAGAAGATGGTCACAGGACGTGTCGTCAGCAATCCTATGGGCTTTCTTGGAGTCGGCCCCCGTGAGACGCTCGAAGTGACGTGTCGTCAGCAATCCTATGGGCTTTCTTGGAGTCGGCCCCCTCGAGACCCTCGAAGTCACGTTACGACTTTTTAGTCATAGCTGCGAACGACCACAGCAGGCTCCGTGGCGAAACCTCCGAGCATAATTGAATGGGGTCCGTTACTGCACAATCTCCAGGGTCAGGATATCGCTATAAAGCCAGCAAGAATCTCCTGGTCCAACAATGCCTCGTCAGACGGCCTCTCACGAGGCCAATCGCGTTGCACCTACGCCACTGGACCCCGAGCGAACACCACACGGATACTTCGGTGCAACTGCGATCAAGATCCTTGAGTCGGAACTCGAGGAGAAAAGCGCCAACTGCCGCAGGAGACCTCGGCTCTGACTCAGACTCATGATCCGTGTCGAGCTACTCGTCATCATGAAGTTCGTCATGGTCACAGGCTCTCCATAAATTATTGTCGCGGTCTCGCTCCTGTTATCAAAAAGCTCGTCATGGTCGCAGGTTTCCCATCAACTATTGCACCAGTATCGGTCTTGGCGCCCCTACTGAGGAAATGCGAGAGAGCCTGAACAAGATGCCAAAGCTGGCCCTGCTAGCCCCAGCTTTCATCACATCAGATTCTCAATTGATTATTTCACCAGTATTGGTCTTGGCGCCCTTACTGAGGAAATGAGAATGAACCTGCCAAAAATACCTGAGCCGGCCCTGCCAGCTCCAGCTTTCGCAACATCAGATTCTCAATCAATTATTTCACCAGTATTGGTCTTGGCGCCCTTAGTGAGGAAATGCGAGAGAGCCTGAACCAGATGCTTCAGCCGGCCCTGCCAGCCCTCGCTGCCGCAGGAGACCTTGACTCTGAGTCCGAGTCAGTGTCGAGCGACTCTTCATCAGGAAGCTCGTCAAAGTCTTCCAAGTCACGGTCGCGGGCTAGGTCGCGGTGAGTAGAGACTTCCAGTTCACGCCACCTCGTCGGCTGAATGTATCGATCTCGATCTCGATCTCGGTCACGGTCCCCCACCCTGGCGGCGGATCCGCGGACGGTCAACACCTTGGGCCTCATCTAGCCGCCACTCCTTGGGTCGCGGTCTAGGTCGCGGTGAATAGAGGCTTCTCTTCCTGTTCATGCCACCTTATCCACGGACTATCAACACCTCGGGCCTCATCTAGCCGCCACTCCTACTCCGAGAGTCGATTTCGGTCTCGCTCCCGTCATCGAGCCGGTCATCCATCACCTACGTCTGATAGGTCGCGGTGAATAGAGGCTTTCCTTCCTATTCATGCCACCTTATCCACGGACGGTCAACACCTCAGGCCTCATCTAGCCGCCGCTCCTACTCCGAAACTCGCTCCCGGACTCGCTCCCGTCATCGAGCCGGTCGTCAATCACCTACGTCTGATAGGTCGCGGTCTAGGTCGCGGTGAATAGAGGCTTCCCTTCCTGTTCATGCCACCTTATCCACGGACGGTCAACACCTCGGGCCTCATCTAGCCGCCGCTCCTACTCCGAGACTCGCTCCCGGTCTGACTCGTACAGCTCTCGTGATCAAAGTCCACCTTGGCGCGAGCGATACAGACTGGAGACGAAGCGGGAAAGCTTCTTCGTAGGGGAAAGGGCTTCTATATACCGTATCCGAAGACCATCGCTGGTGAAATGATGGAGAACCTGCTACTGCAAGTCAAAAAGCCAGATCGGCAGCGACACCGAGACGACCACGACGAGCCTTTCCATACTGGATCTGCGGGACTTCATGAGTTGGTTGCTGCTCTATTGGCTTTCATGATCATGAAGGGGTTGTTGATAATCGTGGCAAGCTGTTCGCAGAGGCAATAATCAGCGGAGGCGTTGAAGATGAATTGCCCGCAACTGGCATGTGATGGACAGTGCATAGCTAGACATCCACATTCTAATAATCCAATTCACCTCACACAAGGCTTAATGGACCTTCTCACGCAGTCCACCGTGACCCAGGCATCAAACCATCATGCAAGCCAAGCATGTCTAAACGAACTTCTGCAAGTGTATTACTGCCTGTCTTCCAAGGACGTCCCATGTCCAGGGGTATTACCATTCATAATTATACCGAATGCGGTGTGTATGTCTCGCATTTGCTCCGTGCGCATCAGGTGCATCAGCGTGCATACTCTACGTACAAATTTCAATAGACCGACAAAAACAAACGCCTCGCTTCTATCTAAGTTGACGTCTGGGCGTTTTGTAGAAAAAAAAAGGAAAAAAAGAAACAAGTCTAGGCGACAGAAAAAAAGACTTGTTTAAACGTATGGTCCCCTAGAGGATTCAGAAAGTGCTCCAGTTCCAGTTACACGGGACGCTGGCGGCAATCTCAGGCTTATGGGGGGGCGTGACGCCCGGTGCGGGCGGAGGAGCAGTCATGACGGGCGTGGAGGGCGGCAGCTCCGACGACGATGTCGAGCTGGAACTGGGGGAGGAGCCTTGGCGACTGTGCAGGGCCTTGATCTCGCTGAAGCAGAAGTCGCATGTGCGTGAGGGGTGAGAGGCGCGGGGATTGAACTTGGCGTCTTGGTCGAGAGGCAGGGAGGCGCTCGAGTGCGAGTTGCAAAAGATGTTGCCGCATTTGCGGCAGTGGTGGCGGCGGGTGAAGTAGTTGAAGGTGCGTTTGCAGGTCGGGTCGTCGCAGATGCTTGACTCGGGGTCGGGCTGGTGAGAGAGGACTTGGAGTCAGCATCTCTTGTCATTTCTGCCTCATTTGGGCCGGTGAAGTAACATACCTTCCAGTGTTTGCGTGTGGGCAGACCGGTGATCTGAGGGAAGGTATCCAACTTCCAGTCGCCGTCGAGAGACTGGGCGGGCTCGGCGGTGGCAGGGCGCCGACCGATGCGCTGGCTGAGCAGGGAGAGTCCGGGAATGCTCATGATGGCCGAGTCGACCCTGCGCAGCGTGAGGTCCGACTCGGACGACGATGTCGAGCCTGCTGTCCGGCATCTTGTGACTGTGTGTGAGGGAAACTCGTCGCATCGTCGGAGCACCGCGGGCATGTACAGCGGGCGACCATCCGGCTGCTGCATGTGTGCAGGCAGCAGCGCACTGGGCGAGGACGGCGAAGAGTAGCCGTCTTGTTGTTGATGATGATTATGATGAGACGACAGGCTGGTGCTCTCGTGCGCGCTGGCCGTGTCCAGAGGTGAGATCTGTAGTCGTCGAGGCGTTTGTTGGAAGGACAGGGAGCTCGGAGCGGTGCGCAGAGGGGACTCGGGTGATCCGTTGGCCAGGAAATACCGCGATTGCTGCTGGTGCCGCGACAGCAGGGGCAAGACGAGCTCAGTTGCCATGGTGGGCAGACCAGAGAAGCGTTGTCAGTGAGCAGCAAGACGAGGTTTTTTCTTGCTCTTTCTTTTGGGGGTGCGCCACGGCAGCCCCAGATGTTGGGGAAGGGAGGAGGAGGGGGCTGGTGATTCCTTCCTTGCGTTGTTGCGTCACGGCTCGTCGGCGGGATCGATCCGTGTGTCTGGCAAAGAAGAAAGTAGGAAGAATAATTCAGAATGATGCTCGTCTCGACATTGAGTGGAAAGATGACGGCAAAACTTGCCCCGCCGGCGACATAAAGTAAGTTGGGAAAATATTAAAGTGACCAAGAGGTGGAATGGTTGATCTGGCGTATTTGGCTCAGGGCAAGAGGAGGCCCTTCACAGCTGGCTGACATTCTCGGCGCGGCAATTGGCGGGGCAGGGGAGTGCAGGGCAGCGCACCGAGGGAGGACCACCGTCCGAGTCCGAGGGGAAAATTTGGGGCCATGCACACGTCGGCGAGCGCTCCCAAATGCCAGAGTGGGGCACAGACCGTCCCGCTCAACCTGGCTTAGGCGCCGCAAGAGTGAAAAGGTGGCGACGGCGAGTCAAGCAGGTGGGAAGAGACCCTGAGCTAGGACCGGTGGGCTTGACGAAGATGGGGGTTTTAGATTGCCCGGCTGTCGGTGGCACCGGCTTCAGCTTTTCATGGAGCGGAATCATTGATTGGAAAAAAAAAAAAACTTGATTGTTTGATCTCTCGGTCTGCCCCCCCCTTACGCCCACCACCTTTCTCCTTCTTTTCATGGAAAGCAGGTATGATTGACTGGACTTCCCGACTTGTTCAGGGGGGCGTCCGGGGAAGAAAGAAGAAAGGGTCCGATTGCGGCGTCCGGGGGTGGAAAGGATAAAAAGAAAAGCGTTGATCTGGCAGCAACTGGGGGGGGCCGCGGTGAAACTCGCCTGTTCATTTTGGGGCAGGCAAAGGCAAAAAACCAACCGCCAAGAACAATAGGAGAAGAAGAAAAGAAGCATGCAACCGACACGAGAGAGGAAAGAGGGAACCAATCGAACCGGGGGTCGCGCACCAAACCTTCGCAAGCGAGCAGGCCTTGCCATCAACGAAAAAAGAAGGACAAGGAAGAAGGAGCGGTGGGCGGGCGGTGGCATCCGGTGGCATCCGATGGACCGCAAGTAGGCAAACCACCAACCCAACTTTTTCTTCTTTGTTCCTCCAGAATCTTGATGAATGGAGAAGCCGAGTGCCAAGTAACGTTGATTGCCTTTCCTTGCAGCTTTCTCTTTCCTGTGGACCCGCTGAGGGGACTCAATGAAAAGTCGCATCTCCTCAACGCCGTGCACAGACACGGGCCCGGATCAGCGGGGGGGTGCTCCCCTTTACGCGGATTGGGTGACCGAGGCCTCTTTGCTTTTGTGTCAATCGTTCCGATCTCCTGGTATGTTCAACCCGGGAAAAAAAAAAAAAAAAGAAAAATAACGACATGTCACTCCTTCTGTTGCTCCTTGCTCGGATCATCGTGAGGATGGACATGGACGGAAGAGTGAAGCCGGTGGAGTCGATGTGGGAACAGAGTCTAGCGCCGAGGACGCGGACCAGGCCAGACCAGGCACCACCCCAATCAATCTCTTCTCGTTGGTCATGTCAAAAGAAAAAAGGAAAAAGTTATTATTAGAGAAACACGAGAGAAGAGACGAGTAGATGCCGCGTGCCCCTGCTCGCTAAATGACCATGGCGCGGGGATCGTCATCTCTGCTTCCGCCACATATGTATGTAGGCTTCCATCTTGATCACATCGACGACGAGCAAAACGCACACACATCATCCCCCGTCCGTCCGGAGCAGCCGCACCCAGTGCTCCGCACTCCGGTCAGTCAATCGCTGGATTGTCGGACGTCAGTGGTCAAACCCAGCGCCCCGGGTCTTTCACGTATGTAATTTTTGTTGGAACTCTGGAAAGGAACGATGTCATCTCTGTCGTTATCATCAGAACCTGATTGGCAGACCAAACGACAGGGGGAAAAGAGTCTCCGCCATTCCCACCTCAACGGCTGGGTCGCTGCGGAGCCATCTGCGATAACGGCCGCCGTTTGCCAGAAGGCAGCCATGTGGCCATTCGAACGTCATCCTGACCACTGCCACTGCCAATGTCACTGCTACCGCGATCCCATGCGAGCTGAGTGGCCCCGCCGATGAGCCGGGGGGGGAAGCCTTATCCCGGGATTTCCTATTGCCCTCTTTAATTTCAATATCTCGCGTTCTCTCTCTTGTCTCCCCCTCCCCTCACCCCCCTGATGGCCATGCTCCCCCCCGATTTGTCTCAATTCGCGGTTCCATCAATCTTGACCGCTTCGGTGGCGACATTCGTCTTCAACCCCAATTAGGAAAGCTCCTCCTTCTCCACTACAGTCGTGTTGCCTTCGCCGTTTCACACGTCTGGCCAGGCCCCTTGGACCGAGTAGGCCTCTGCTGCGCGCCTACCACCACTTACACGCGATCCCAGGCTGGGGCATGGAATCCACGCCGCATCGGTGCGCAATATTTCATGCGGCTGCGTCGTCTTGAGAGCCTCTATTCACCTTGGCTCCAAGCAACGTGAGTCGAGGCATGCCTGATGACGTTGTGGTGCACATGCAGAGAAGGCTCCCGAAGTGGCCAAGGATGCATCGGCCATTTTTCCCGCCCCTCGTTTGCTTCATGTGAGGAGGATAGCCAACTTTAGCAAAGACGCTTCGAAACCGCCGTAGATCGAAAAGTCTGTCAGACTTCAGTCCATCTCCCACCGTCCGCTTTTGCCTCCATCCTTGAAAATGACTCTCAGTCCCTCAATGACCATGCGTTTGTCAACCGCTTTGCACATGTCATACACCGTGAGTGCGGCTGTTGATGCGGCTGCCATGGCCTCCATCTCGACCCCCGTCTTGCCGTCACATGTGACCGTGGCCCGGATCTCGATGTTTTTGTCTCCATCGCCGGCTGCCAAGTCGACAACGACCTGTGACAGGGCTATTGGGTGACACAGAGGGATCAGATTTGCCGTCTGCTTCGCTGCCATGATGCCCGCTACACGTGCCACGGCCAGGACGTCTCCCTTTTTCATCTGATTGTCCTTGATGAGCAAAACGGCCGCATCGGTGGAGAATCGGACTGTGCAAACCGCCGTGGCTTTTCGCCATGTCACTGTTTTGGCAGAGATGGACACCATGTGAGCAGAGCCTGCAGCCGACAAATGTGTCAGACGGGCTGGGGGCAAGTTGCCGTCGTCTCCCCCTTCTTTCCAGAAGAACGCCGACGCTGTGAAACCTCTCAATTGCCCGAGGCTACCCCTTCGGCCAACGGACCCGTAGGCAAATGATCCCATCTTGGCCATCTTGTGACAGATGCTGGCCGACATCCGGGCGCTAACTGGCGTTGCTTGAAATTCTACGACACCATTACTCAGCTGCGTTCTCGAGGCTCCCATGTTCAACAACGAAGCCAGAGTCTTGAGAGATGCGCTACAAAGCCAGCTTGAGCGTTGCGGACGCCAGCTTGCCTTGGCAGTGCTCATTGCTTGGACTAGACATCAAGAAAACCTGGGAAATTGCTCGCTGCTTTCTTAAGCACCTGGCCTATGACTGCCACAGAATTGCATGCAAATGAGAAGTCGCGTCTTCACCCACCTATCAAGATCATGGGTCGATTCTTCATGTGCTCCAGCTCACCAAGACCCGCGTGCTTGGCCTTTTTGTTCTTCACAGCCAGCCCAATGACATCTAGGAGCTGCGCCTCATTGGCTGCCGCCAGCTCCGGGTGCTGCTCTGGCGACGAGGACCGACCTTGATGTCGGTCCATCGCGAGCTGCTTCATCGCTTCATACGCGTGCTCGTCAATGGGCTCCCCGCCGTTCGACTGTCTCAGGATATCGCGCAATGACACTTCCGCATGTCCAAAAAGGCACACCTTCAAGTTGCCGTCACTTGTTATCCGCAGGCGATTGCACGTTCCGCAAAAGTTATGTGTCATGCTCGTGATGAAGCCGATGCGGCCAACGAAGCCGGAAACGCGCCAAGTCTTACTTGTATCGTTCTTGTGATCCGTGACTTTATCAAGCGTTGGGTGCTTTGCTCGGATCACATCCAGCATTTCTGAATAGCCCACCATCTTCTTCTTGTTCCATTTGTTGCCGTCAAATGGCATATATTCGATGAAGCGCACCTCCAGATCTTTGTCTCGGGTCAGCTCCACGAATGGGAGAATCTCGCCGTCATTCAGCCCGCGCATCACGACGCAGTTGATCTTGAGTTTGACACCAGCACCGAGCTTGTTCATCTCCAAAACTCTATCGATACTCCGCTGCACTGCGTCCAAGCCTTTTCTCCGCGTCATGACCTGGAATTGCCAGGGGTCCAGCGTGTCCAGACTGAGGTTGATGCCTGTGAGCCCAGCTTGGACCATGCTGTCGAGCTTTCGCTCAAGGGCAATTCCATTGGTCGTGATGCACAGCTCGCGCAGCCCTTGCGAGCGCAGGGATCCAATCTGCTGCATGAGGGGAACAAGGTCTCGCCGTACAGTGGGTTCACCGCCGGTAAGACGAATCTTGTTAACTCCCTGCGAGACGAAGACGGAGGACAGCATGAAGATTTCGGGTGTGGTGAGAAGATGCCGATTGGGCGACAAAGGGACACCCTCTTCTGGCATGCAGTACAAGCAACGCAAGTTGCAGCGCTCCGTCAGAGAGATACGCAAGTAATCATGCTGGCGGTGAAAGCCATCGGTCAGAAAGTCCGATAAAGGTTTCGCATTGCGGACCCGATCCCGGCGAGAGCGCGATGCAGCATTTTCCAGTGCGGTCGGCGCCTCGGGCAACGTCTCATATGCAAAAGCTGATGTTCCTAGCCGCCTGGGCGCAGAGCAAGAGAAACACGGCATCGGCCCATATGGTCCGCGAGGTGCAGCGCGTGGCACGGCTCTGAGCTTCGTTGCACTCACAGCCTGCATCTTGAGACGCATCATTCGAGTGGGTGTGATGAGGCGCTGCTGATGCTGTCACACACTTTCTCAGATGGCCGACGCAGGATGGGCCCCAGTCGTCGCGGCTTCCATATTGAGCGGTTGAGTGCCGATGCACGGTCACGAAAGAATTTCAAAGAGGTGTTCATTCTTTTCATGGGAGTCTAGCGTTCCGAAAATCAGCGCACTTAACGGAGTAGCAGATGAGTCAGCAGTTCTCCCTCTCTCTTCTCGCCGTCAAAATGATCCTGACGGAAGCGGCGGAAGGAACTACAGAATGTCTTTCTTTCCCACGGACGACTGTTGCAACGCTGACAGTGGGGAGCAGGAGGGAGAGGAAGGAGGGGGGCGGCAAAGAGGGGAAAGGAGTCCGCTGGTGTGGGCGCTAGTCTGAAGAGGGGCAAAATGAAGTAAATAAACCAATGCACGATGCAGTCGAGCATCAACATTTCCATTTCACACGACGCGAAGGCTTCGAGGTCGCTTCACTTGCTGCGCTCCAACTTCACACCGGTGACTGGGTTGCTCGACACAGCTGCGGAAAGACTACGCTGGATGCCAGACTGACAGTTTTTGCATTGGACGCTGTTCTGTGTGTGCATGTGCATCCTCGATCATGTTTCTAGATGATTCAATCGTGCCGACGCAAGACTGAATGGTAACCAACAAGTTACGAGCCTGAATCTCCCGTCCTCCAGAGATACCGACTCGCTGGTCGACGCACGGGAGGCAACGTGTATGAGTCATACTTTGATCTGCAGACAAGTCACAAGAGACGTGCAGTGCTGTGCAGCGCCCGTGCAGCCAGACCGGTCGCAAAGCTCGATGCATCACCATGCATCACTCGCAGGCCTTCAAGTGTGAGCACTGCCCCTTATCTCCTGCCCAGAGACGCTTATTTGACGCGGGGAATCAAGCCTCTCCGCATTGCAGGGCGAGCCCGGACGGGGAGCTCATCGCCGTCTTGACCTCACCGACAGTTCTCGTCCGTTCGACCAGAACCTTGCAGGGCGTTTATGCCGTGAAACTTTCCCCGGAACTCAGCGGGCCCATTTGCACATTGCTGTGGTCACCTTCTTCGACAAACATTTTGGTGGCTACGGGCGACAAGATTCAGGTCTCGTCATCATGCAATGCCTCCTTCCAAGCCATCATCTGCAATCCCACCATCCCGCTGAGCGGAAAGCTGCCCGTCATCAGCTTCGGCGCCACCGAGACCGAGGTGCTGGTGTGCTCTCCCTCCGGGTTGAAGCTGAGCGTCTTCGACCTATCCGATTCCACAGCCGTGGAGATTAGCAACCCAAAGTTCTTCCATCAAGCTTCCGCAGGTAGGGGATTCTCATTCCGGCCCAACGCGGGCCACTTGGTGGTGTTGACAAGGACGGCTGGCAAGGACGTAGTGAGTATCCACGAGCCTGGCACCCGAAAGGTCACCAAGTCTTGGTGCCCAGACTCTGTAGATGCCCAAGGTGTTCAATGGACCCCCGACGGCCGCTGGATCTTGCTGTGGGAAACGCCATCGCAAGGACGCCGTCTTTTCATTTATAGTGCCGATGGGCAGCAGCTTCGTCTATTAGATACTTCGACTCTGGCTCCGGAGACCGAAGTCAACACAAAGGCAAATTTGGAGCTGGGAATTAAATGCTGTCATTTGAGCCGCGATGGGCGACTCTGCGCCGTCGGAGATCATAGCCGCGGCGTCACAATCCTGCAAACGGGCATCTGGCGGTCAATCATGAGATTGTCACATCCCCATGTCATCACGCCGCTCGATACATTGCAGGTAGGAAAGCGCACCCTCGATTATCACCCTCGGCGCTGGGTTTCTCGAACTAGACGGACTGACCATGATTGGGGTTAGGTTTGGCAGGAACAATCGAGCAAGGGTGCGGACGGAAGGGGTATCCAAGCTTTCCTGAGGGCGACTAAACCTCTCTCTCCAGTCACTGTTGCCGACGGCAACATGCAGGCTGCCGACCCTCGCCACGGTTGCTCCGTTGCTTCTTTCGATGCGTCGGCCGTGCTTCTGGCTACTCGGCTAGATGATTGTTCAAGCACAGTATGGATCTGGGACCTTGATGTAGGAGAACTTCGTGCCACCCTCTTGTTCCACTCGCCTGTCACCTTCGCCTGGCACCCATTCGTGAGGGAGTGTCTTTTGATATCTTGTTCGGACCATGGCAGCCAGAGCAGGTTCTATGTTTGGGACCCCCTATCACAGGGGCCTGTGTTTCTGAACACAGAGCAGCTTCTACCGGCATCAGACTCTACATGCGTACTTGGAATGACTTGGCTGAACCACGAAGCGGAAGCTCCGGAGCTGCTTGCGACAGATACGCAGCACTTTGCGCTCCTGTCCCTTGCTGAGGAGGCGCCTGCAGCTAGCCCTGGGACGACGGCCAGGCCCGGGTCGGAACGCTCTGTTGCGTGGTCAGCTCAGGACAGCGCAGGAACAGCGCGTCCGGCAGAGCCTATAGTGATCACAGAAGACGCTGCTAAGCTAGACGATACTTTCTCATTCAGACACACTTGATGGACACTGCAGAGCTTAGCCTGTGGGCGTTTCAGAGCGATGGGCGAGATACGAAATGCGTCGCAATACTTATGCAAGCCATTGTCACCCACCAATGCAGTCGAGTCGACAGGGGTCGCGGGTTGGGGAAACTCCTCGCACATGCATTGCGTTGACGTGATCAGCGTCCAGGGTCACATGCTAGGTGAGACAGCGTTCAAGGGCTGAGACGGGGAAACAGCCGTGCTATCTCTTGCCGCGAGGTCTGTGCTTGCGATTGACAAGTGTTCTCTCCACTGATGCCCTTCAGGGCCTAAGGGGCCTCATCACGGAACGAGACTATTGGGAGGTAGCAAAGGGAGCAAAGCTCGATCGGCTTTCCTCCAATGACCCTTGCGCGATATCTCTCCTTTTGTATCCCATCGGCAATCAGGTTGATGTCTCCATGGGTCGGCGACTGGTAGGTATTCTGTGACGACGAAAGGGATTGTGGACCGCTGCAGCATGGCCGCCCCCCCAAAAGATGCAGCTGATTCGACAAGACGCGGGGAAATCCCCTCGATACAGGATCGACTGGCTTCGTCCAGGATGGCCCAGCCTCGTGCCGTGTGGTCATGCAGCACGCTTGGACGCTTCTGGATGTAGCAAACTATGAATACGACCGATACAGAAGCAGGAGGGCTCAAATAGGTAGACCGGGACGATCCAAAATCTTTCTAGCCTGACTCTACGTGCCGCACTACCAACAGGGCAGAGACGAGGAGGTCAACTGGCTGGCTGATGGTTCTCTGGCTCAGACCCTCCCCCTGTCGACCGGTCAGAAAGCCAAGATGGTATGCACATACAATGTAGGAAAGCTGCAGCATCCAGTTCGCTTTGAGGACACGTCACGGTGGATCCGGTTCATCCCAAGTCTGTATCAAGCGAGCCCATGTCTTCGACAACCAGCAATGTTGGCGGCAGGGTGCAGGGATTCCATTATGCTGTCCTCACGCTCAGGAGCTGGTTGATCTGGCTCTTGAAGGTGCCCAGCGGAACTTAAGCCCCGACCGTTGAGGGTTGGCATCCCGAACAGCAGTTGGATGTGCGGCCATTGTCCTCCCCTCGGCCAGTCCTCAGCACAACCTCCGTGGACTGATTCCTATCAGAAAACCATCGGTTACATTGGTGAACAGGCTAGCCAGAAAAGCGTGCCTGCCGCTTCCAAGACAGGCTTATTCGATTTCTTCATGGACTGCTGCCCTGTTCGGCCGGGCCGCTCCGCTTTGTTCACCTGCGGCCCCTTGTCGATCGCTTGTTACTTCAAACGATGGCTGTACGTCAAATATATAAATCAATGCCTCTCTTGAACAAAAACTTAGTCCAGCGGCCTCTCATGTTCCGCGTTTCGTGCTGCCGAGGACGAGCCCCATTTTCGACGATTCACTTCGAGCTTTGCCTCCTTGTCCCTCAAGATCTGTGAAGCGCACTCATATGAAGACTGTCTCTTGATGCGGGAGACAGCGATACTCACGCCGGTGAGCATTTTATTTTCCAAGCTTCTCCCAGCCAGAGACGACAATAGAGGACGTCGAGCCTGGCTAAAAGACGGGAATATACGATACATGACGATTAGCAGTGTCTGCAACTCCAAAGCCCCATCCCCTCAGTTTTTCTCGCTCGCTCTTTCTTGCCTCCCGACAAGTATGTTTCGTTCCTGGTGCCGTTTGAATCACTAAAGTGTTTTGCAACTCCGCAGCTGCCCCTTCATATCACAGGAAGGACCTGGAAGCTTGCTTGGCTGCGGCCCGCGGCCACATCGTACACTTGGAGCTGTTCGACCGAAGCACGGGTGGTTGGACCTGCGTCCGCGTCGGGAACATCTTTGAGGAAAACCCTCGGTGAGTGCCTGATGTTGATGCTCGACTCGTCATCACCCCTTTGCAAGTGGTTTTGTAGTTGACCGCGACCACAGCGCGACTGAACACAACAAGGCCGTGTCGGAAGCAGGGCATCACAACGATTGACGACAACCGCACTTAAACCATCAAGATACAGAAAAATCGTAAACCCCGAAGAAGCGTCAGCACGATCGCTTTGAGACCCAAAGCATGTTGTCGTCGCCGATCGGTCGAGCACAAGAACCGCCAACGACCACCCCGGTACGTACGAAAGCCCACCATCCCTCACGACATTGTGCCTCATCACTGACTGATCACACGCCTATACAGACGAGCGATGCTCCGTGTCCGGCAGACGCCGTTGGCATAATGACCATGCCCTCGACCTGCGACTGCGCTCCAGCATGGTCCTACAATGTCATGACGGGCTTTTACACTCCCATGATGCCCAACGCCAACTACGCACTGCAGTACATGCCATCGCCAGGGTACTATGGGCCATCGCTGCCTCCAGACTCACCGGGAATGTACACCACCCAGTATGGAACCCTGGCCCCCGGCCAAATGGTGGGCAGCTTCATGCCCACCACCACGCCATCTTACGCTCCCAGACCATCGCACGCCTACCCCATGGCGGGCAAGGCCCCCCCGGTAACAGTCGAGGAGCTCCGCAAAGTCATCGTAAAGTGCATCCAGCCCAAAGCGACGCCGCAACAAGTCGAGACCTGGGTCCGCCACCAGATCGGCGAATACTCGTCCGCCATTATCGTGTTCAACGTGCCCCGCGGGGACAGGAAGGACCGTATCCGTGGCAAAGCCCTCATCACGCTGTCGACAGCCGCGGCGGCCGAAGCGACGGCGCGCATCCTCGATCAGAAGATGTTCCAGAGCCAGGTCGTTTCGGCGCACGTCACGAGCGAGGGCATCACGGAGACGGAGAAGCAGCAGTCGCGACCGTCGAGGCCGTGGAATCGGCGTCCGGGCCAGGGCAAGGCCCGGGCGGAGGAGACTGGTCGCATGTCCGACGTGCCGGACTTGTCAACCTACGGGTGGCAGGCTGGCGGATCGAAAAATGCCCCCGGCACTGTCATTGTCAATGGGTCGTCTCGACGACATGCTCCGCGGGGGAATCATCATGGCGGCATCTGGGCCGGCAAAGGGAAGTGATGGAAACTCTTTTGTTTTGGAGGGTAGTGGACAGATATGGGAAATTCATCATCAGATTGACAATATGGTGTGCGGCTTGCAAGCTTTACTATCACTCGTTCATACTCATCAACGCCTTGCCCGTGACGCGACCTCGAAAAAAGCAGTCGCTGTAAGTCCCAGGGTCATTCTATATCATGCTATGCATGACGTGTCAGCTAGCCGTAGCTGCGGCAGGCGAGGGCCATCCATTCATCACTCTATGCGCGTAAGCAGCCCGAGCTACAGACCAAGTTGACCAGGCGTGTGCGAATGTGCTGCGTGAATGAAAATCAAACAAGATGCATCCATCACGTCGTAAACGCCCGTCTTTGCAAGGATTACAATCTCCACTCCCAGACACGCAGTACGCAGTCACACAAAACTGGGCGCTACCATGGGAATGGAATGCCTTTACGGAGGACACCCTTGCTGCACTGCGACGCATCTCACGGAAAAGCAAAGGACCCAGCATGTATTGCAGCAAGAAAAGTGACCCGTAGTATTTCATTTCAGGCCGGCGTCGCAAAGACTCCAGTGTCTCACAGGGCCGTTTTGTCTACCGCCCTTTTGCCACGTGCTACGCCTACAGTGTGACGCTGCCGTGTTGCTGGTCCCTTGTGGTCGGACAATGCCGTGTAACGGTTATTCTGGCCGGGCCAGAGGGGGAAAAAAGGAAAACAAGAACAGGACCCCGCAACGGCATGGGGGGCGCATTGTGTGATGCAGGCCTTTGGAGCAGAGTTCGGATGGAACAAGGTAGAGCAAGCGTGAATGCAAGAAGAAACCAGACCAATGTAGGGGATAAGCCAAGATGAGCAAGCCCGCGGACAGGGGGCGCACAGTCGACGCCGCTTTTCATGCAGCAAGGAACAAAACATCCGTCAAGAAACAACCATGATTGTCGCTGGCCCGCCGCATGTGCATCGACGCCAGGGTGCGTGTGTGTGTGTGCGGGCGTGCGTTGGTGTGTGTGACACGACGCATGGAAGTGAGAAGAGGGGGGGGAGAGAAGACTCTGGGACCGGGAGATACAGATACGCGGCCTTCTACGAGCCGCCAAAGTCCATTTTCAGAGTGATGCTAGGCCGGTCCGGCTCGTTATTCGAAGATGCGTCCGCCTCGCTTCCTGCCAACTGGCCTGCGCGGATGACTTCCTCCAAAAAGGCTCGCTGGCCGCTGTTCATGGCCGCCACGGTAGATCGAAAGGCGGCCTGATCGACCGACGCCAGCTGCAGGAGCATGGCGCTCGTCTCCCCATAGCTCTCCTCGCCTTCGCCGGCTGCATGCGTCATCAGGGTTGGTATGACGAGCGCCATGGCAGCAGGGACCCGGTTTCTGGAGATGGTGCCCGTGTAGAGACAAAGCGAGTGGGCAATCAGAGATCGTGCTCGTTCGGGATCTTCGGGTTGCGCGTCGGTGACAAAGGCTACCAGTCTGGGGAAAAGGTAGCGAGCAATCGTCAAGTCTGCAGGTGTCCGGTTTGGCTGTAGGAGGAGCGAGCGGACGCAATTGGCGGCGATTTTGGCAGTCTATCATGTGTCACGTCAGCTTTTTTCTTGTCCCTCTCTCTCTCTCGCGGACAGGGGTGACCTCCCCCCCCCCTCCCTTCTCGTATTCACTCCGCATACGGGCCGCTTACCATTCGGTCTGTGAGACAGTCGAGCACCTCGTCGAGATAACGAACGACGAGCGGGTGAGTGGCCGAAAGCTGATTTTTGCCGCTGGTGAAAAGTATCGTCGTAGCAAGCAGACAGTTCCTGACTCGCGTGAGCGACGTCGCGTCTTCTCGTCTCTGTGCGTGCAGATATGTGGACAGAAAGCGACGCAGGCAGCCTTGTATCTGGGCCTGCGGCGGCAGCGAGCCTTCGTCCTCGCCTCCGTTCCCGCCTCCCGTGGATGCAGGGACACCGGCGACGAAACGCTTGAATATGGCCAGAGATTGAGGAACCACAAGTTCCTGGCAGATGGGCGTGGCAAGGATGGTGGCGAAGATGTGGATGATGCAAGCGTGCAGGTCCGTCTTGATGATTGACGGGAACACTTCTGCCGCGTCGACAAGGGCGTTCAGCGAGTTTCGAATGAGACCCAACGCCTCCTCGTTCATCTGATGCCGAACCGGCGCATTGCCCTCGGATAGATTGGGGAGCACACCCGACAAGACCAGCACAATGATGCGCGTGAGCTCGAACAGCTGATCAATGTCTTCGGATAAGTCTCCTTCGTTGTCTGACTGCCTCCTGGCCGACGGATGGCTGACGCAGAGCGCCTGGGCAATGTCGACAATGACGCTCTGTATGTCCAGCCCGTCGGTCAGCACAAGTCGATCGAGAAGGTCCATCGTCTCGGCGAACACGTCCGGCCGGTAGATGGCGTGACCTGACACGCTTGGATGAAGTATCTTCTTCAGGGCTTGAAGAATATCCAAAGCCTGCTCCCTTGTCGCCAGCGAGTCGGCCTGGCCGGGTCGGATGGCGAGAGCCTCGAAAGCGAGACCGAAAAGGACGAAGAAAAAGGCAACTGGTTCGTCTCTGTAGTTGATGGCAGGGCTCTTTGTGTTCCCGTTGGGAGCACCTGCTGCGCGTGATTCTTTCCCGTCCAAGGCGTCAAACACAAATTCGCTGTCCTGCTCAATGAGGCTGGCGATGGCATCCACCAACTTCAGCCACGACTCTTGGTAGAAGCGGAGTAGGGTTTCCCTGTTCAAGGCAGCATATATGGTGTCGAGACTGCCCGAGAGAGATGGGGGACCCAGCGTCATGGAAATATCGGGCTCGAAACGAAGACGGGCAAATTCCCGGAGAGCCTCGAGCCACAGCGGTGCGAGAGTTCCAATGTGCGGTCTCATGACATCCATAAGATACTTTTGCTCCGTGCTCGCCACCTGCAATTCTGCCCAGGCAGAAAACACGGAGATCTTGACCATGACTTGCGCGTTGCTGCTGAGACCCTTGAGTTCTCCGATGCCCGCATTCTCGCTGTCGCTGGAGAAGTTTTCAAGCGCAGTCACAAGAGTCTTGAGGATGCGCCCCATTCTATCAACATCGGTGACAATGCCTGTCGAGATGAAGCTCGCACACACATTCACAGCCTCTGACGCTAATTCGGGCGACGAGTCGGCTGCAAACGCCGGCGTCAGAGCCGAGCTGATCTGAGCCTGGTACTGCTCCAGCAACATGGCCTCCTCAAAGTCGGGGTCCGTCATCTTTCCGAACATCTTGAGAACGGCACCGATAATCTTCAGACCCCAGATCCGGAGCTCCAGCACGTTTGAGGTCGATGCAGAGAAGGCCATACGAACAACCTCAGCCACCTTGTTCTGTAAAGCCGTCTGGGCCGACGAGTCTCCATTGGCCGCGACATCTTTGGCAACCATGGAGAAGATCTCGTAAATGCAACTGAAGGCAAATGTCCTGACCTGCCACCGTAGCGGCTCGGCCTCTGACGGAGCCGTCACATCTTTGCTTTCCTTTACGCTCGTCGCTGCCGCGGCGAAGCCGGCCACCTCTTCATCCTGCAAATCTGGCATCGCGCCCGCTGGCTTTTTTTCACGTGTTTCTTCAGCCTTTGCTCTCGTCATCCGCAAGACGGCCTGGAATCGTTTCAACCACTCTGCAGTCTCCTCGAGGCAAGACTGACGCATCCAATTCCGCAGAATGTTTCTGATGCCGTCGTGGTTGGGAGCCGTGTCAAGAATCAGCCAAAGTTGCTCCTCGAATTTATCATTCGCTTCTCTCAGCACATCCTGCGGCTCCCGCTTCATGATGTTGTGCAGGCCATCTACAGCGACATCTCGCAGAGCGGCCGTCTCTGATCTGAGATACCTTTGCAGCACAATCACGTACTCTCCGAAGCGCATCTGGCCCGGTGCATACAGGGAAAGATGTTCCAGACAGGCCAGGGCAGCCTTCTCAACCAGGGTGTCCGACTCGCCTTGGAATTGGCCGACCAGTAGAACGATCAGATCTCTTGATTTATTGGCATCCTGAAGATCTGGCCCCAGCACATTGATGAGCGAGTCGACGCATTTTGCGATCGCGGCAGATGTTGGAAGCTCCATCTCCAAGTTCATCGAGACCACAGACTGGACCTCAGGATGATGTGTTTCGGAAACATATAGCTGGGCCAGCATTCCAAGCGTGCTGGAGACATAGCCGGCAAAGCTGAGCCCGGCAGCATCAGATGCCAACGAAAGAGCCTCCAGCGCCCAGTAGTGAACTGCGGGATGGGGGTCATTGCAAAGAGACATGAGTATGCCGAGAATAGTCTTTAGGTGATAACCAGCAGCCATGCCCCCAACCTTTGTTTGAATTGCGCCGAGGGCCATGGCGCATCCAGCTCTAGCGCTAGGTTCGCGATTACCCACGATGGTGTCGACAAGATACTTGACTTCTTGGTTTGTGAAGGAATTGCCATAGGCATTGCAAAGCCTCGCCACTGACGCGTACCCAAGGCTGCGCACGTACTGGTCCTCGTCGAGAACAAAATCTCGAACAATATCTTGCAAGAGGCGCTCAACGGCGAGATTTGAGACACTGCCAGCCGATGACCGAGTCTCCTTCACGACAACCTTCATGCTCGCAAGAATAGCCAGTGCGACGTTCACGGTGATGGCTGCTTTGCGACCAGGATCACGCTGTAATAGTCCGGCTGACGCGAACGTCTTGATTTGTTCAAGAATGCTCTCCTGAACCTTTGCAGGCGTGAGAGGAAAGACGAAGGCAAACAACTGTATAGCGTTGTTGATCACCTCGGTAGCGGGTGGATCGGGCTGAAGAGAATCGTCATTGACTCCCCCGACATACAGCATGGATGCATCGTGCTCGAGACTGCCGCAAACTGGCGACTTCAAGAGGTTGTCGATGCGTTCCTCTGGATTATCCGCGTCGCACTCCATCTCTGTCGAGGTTTCGTGCTGGCCGGGAAGTGGCTTCACTCTAAATCCTTGAACCAGGCCCGTGATGCCGAACCCGGTGTTGTCTCCTACATCCCATATAGAGTCATGAGTTCCGGCAGCATTGGCGATGAAGGTGCTGAGTGAGCTCGGGGTGTAGTTCTCAGGATCTGCGAAGAGGGAGATGGCTAAAGTCAGTAGATTCGATTGGAGAAGTGCTTCGCTTCCGCCGGCAGGGCTCAAGTTGACGAGCTTGGTGTAGCATTGAAGAACGCGGCGCTGCACCATCATGTCCAAGTCGTGAAGCTGAACAGCCGGAGTCAGTCTCTGGGCGATATCGTCAGTTGTCTTTTTGGACGGTAACGTCTTCAGGAAAGCTGACGTGCTCTGAAGCATGGCGGCTATTCGCTTCGACACATCAACCGTGAGCAGGCGACTATTGAATTCCAAGAAAGACATAATGGATCCAAGGGCACATTCTCTGACATGGGTCAGAAACGAGGCCTCGAGAAGAGTTCGGATTGCAGTATTGTCCTTGGCAAGAGGCTTCGGTAATGCATTTTTCCACAGTAAAAGCAGCTGCGAAAGATGGATCTTGACAAAGTTGGGCCCGAGAGACATGAGACCCCCAATGAGAATCCACGCCACTTGAATTTGAACACTTGAAATGCGCAGCTCCGACTTGCTGCTGGACTTGAGCAAGTTCGTAGCCATGGTCAGAACCCGACTGTTGATGTCAACAGACCCGTAGAGCGGTCGGGCAGAGCTCGCGCTCAGTGTAGCAGCAAGTCCGTGAGCGAAACCAAGACATCGTCTCGGAGAGTTGCGACCTCCTCCAAGCAGCGAGAGCTCGCGCGAAAGACTGTTCATGCAGACCGAGAGACAAGGAAGGAGCTGCTGTGGACAGGCCAGCACAAAAGACTTCAAGCAGTGAGATGCGTATACCTGCACAGAGTAGCTCGGATGTTGGAGGACCTGGAGTAGACCGTCGCGACAGGCCTCTGCAAAACGGTTCGACGCGGAGCCAAGATACGTCACGAGAGAGGCGATGGCTCGCAGTGACGTGATCAAAGTCTGCTTGGGAGGTTCTGGGCGGTCAGGGAGGGCTTGGGGATAGTTTTTGACAACGCTGTTGATGAGGGATTCGGCAGCGGCGATCTGACTGGATTCTCCCAGTATTCGTCGTCCGAGTATGTCATGAAGGACGGTGTCGACTATGCGCCTGCTGATCAGCAGACGATATCGGTTCGTGTTAATGTTTGAATGTCCAAGTATATCAACTGACAAGCTCTCGACAATTTGCAAGTACTTGTGTTGCAAGTTCCGTTCTCCAAGACGGCGAAATAGTCTGCCATAGC
This sequence comes from Aschersonia sp. MBC 735, assembly GCA_030783925.1. Classification (NCBI taxonomy): domain Eukaryota; kingdom Fungi; phylum Ascomycota; class Sordariomycetes; order Hypocreales; family Clavicipitaceae; genus Aschersonia; species Aschersonia sp. MBC 735. The sequence continues at coordinate 8,429 of JARJRV010000096.1, read as the reverse complement.
AAACGCCTATAGCGGCACGAATTCTGTTCGAGGCTGAGGATCTGGTGTACTGGTTCGCAAGCGTCTTCAGCATGTCGGCAACGGAGAGGGCCAGATCCTGTGTCCGCTTCCCGCCGCCTGGGGCAGGGCTGCCAGACCTCGGAGGGAGCTCGTCATCGTCTTCGTTGATGCTCGAGATTCCCGGAAGAGTAGAGGCGCGTTTCATTTTTCGGCTAGTCTTCTTGCTTCGAGCCGCTTCCGTGTGACTATTTGGCGAGTAGCCTTGGAACATGGCCTCAGCGAAGCAATCTGCCGCAGCGTGTCGAACGTGAGAGGACGGAGAATCGACGGCTTTGAAGATGGATGATTCCAGCTTGTCAAAATCACTCGCGTTGCGGAAGTACGGTGTGTTCTGCACAAGAGCCTTGAGACATCGGCAAGCAGACACCAACACCAGCGCGCCCTTGTCGGACGTAGCGTGGTTGCGTGCCTGCTTGAAGATGTCCCGCGATATACTCTCGTCCATGCTAGCGTCCACCATACTTACGAGTTTGGCCAGGGAGCTGAGCACAGCCGCACGCAGGCCGGCGTTGGCGCTGGCGGCTTTGAGTAGCTTGAGCATGGTGGTACAGGCCAGCTGATGCAGGCCTATGGCACTATCGCCGGCAGCAGCGAAGACGTCACCTAGACAGGACACGGCGGCATGTTTGTTACGCGTCTCGACCTCCACCTTGACCTTATTGCCCGAGATGATGGAAACCAGATCGTTGATGGTTTCAAACAGAAGCTTTCGGTCTCCCTTGGCGAATATGTGAGCTAAGCACATGCCCAAGGTGTTCCTTATGACTCGTGAGGGTGGCGGGGTCGAAAGGTTGATAATCCAGAAGATCTCCCTCTTGAGGTAGAATTGTTGTGCCGTGCAATCGTCAGCCCCGAGAGCGAGGACATGGCTCTTGAAGTTTGCCACGTAGGTTAGAAGAAAGAGTTCCTGCTGCTCGGGGGGTAAGGCCCGGAGCTTATTCAGGTCGAGTTCAGGAGTTGTCATGTTCGTGGTCGTGGTCGTGGTCGTGGTCGTGGTCGTGGCGGCGGCAGGTTTTGTGCTCTCGACAGGTGCCGCAGGAGGGGTGCGCTGCTCTGATGGAGCTTCTTGCTCCGGACTAGAAGACATGGTAAGTCAGCTAGCATAGCCATGCGTAGCTGACTCTGTGTATTTCGTCCTGACGAGCTCATGCGCAAAGGAGTGACTCGTCTTTCGTGAAGCGTCAGGGTGGGGGAGCTGATGAGCTTGGCAGGAGCTCGCGCACGTCGTTCCGGGGGCCAGTGGAGGTCTCACTAATAACTCACCCTCCTCGAGCGTAAAACGGGGTGCTTCAGGGTCCCTCCGATCCGCCGCGGCTCATCCACACAGAGCCAAATGTGCGTCAAGTATCTTCTTACTTTTATGGCAAGTGAATGGGCTGGTTGGTGTAGGAGATAGTTTCCCTCTTTCCTTCCCTGGAAAAAAAAATTAAATATGTACAGAGAAACGTACGTAAATACTCGCTTGTGTAAAGAAGTGTCATGGCACTTTGCGTGCGGCGTGCTGCATCAAAGGCAGCGTTTAGTGCGCACAATACTGCGGCCACATCACCCAACGGCCGGCCACCTGAGAATCAATGCTCAAGAAAGATTGGGGAGGAAATGTGGAAGAAAAAAAAAAATACCTTCTCAAGTTTTTGGTTCTGATATTTTTCCAAACATTCTCTGGATTCTACCAAGCAACTCGGGAAAACCCCAGGTGGCCATTGGGATCATATGGCCGCTGGGAGGATAAGCACCCACATTCATGATGGGGCGCGCCATGTGTACCGCGGGGGCCATCCCAAAAGCTGCTACTCCGGCACGATGCACGATGCCTCAACCACCTTCGCAGCGACTATCTGCGACCACGACCATTGCGCTTTTCCTCCTCCTCTTTGTCGCCTTCTTCCCGAACCTATTCCATACCATCTGGGCGCTACCTTTTCACTGGATTTTATCTCCTCGCTCGTCTGCCCCAGGATACACAAGCACCGGCGAGATGACTTGGTTCCAGAAGCAGTTCACGCTGCCGGCTCATTCGCGGGGCTCTTATCTCATCACTGATCGGGTTTTGGAAGCGCTTCCCGAGATTCGGAACTACAAGGTCGGTTTGCTGAATCTCTTTGTGCAACATACGAGCTGCGCATTGAGTTTGAACGAGAATTGTACGTGGATTGGGCCTCATTTTCGCCCTCAGAGATGAGCTTCGCCTGCGAATGGGAGGATATCTTGCTCACGGAATTAGGGGATGAGGATGTCAGGGCCGACATGAGTGACGCGCTGGATAGAATCGCTCCGGCCGAGGGCCCCAAAGGCCAGGCACTATATCGACATGAGTAAGATAAAGGATCTCAGGATCCCAGGGAACTCGACACCTCTTACTAATTATGCGCCTTGTTTAGCGCCGAGGGTCCGGATGACATGCCTGTGAGTGTCTTGTTCTTTGATTGTCAGAACCGAGCTGCGAAGCTGATTTCTCTCTCACAGGCTCACATCAAGTCGGCACTGATCGGGGCAAGCATCACGATACCCATCAAAGATGGCAAGCTCGTAGGTCACTTGTGGGAACCAACAGATCTCTCGCAACACACTGACACAGTCCAAGGCAACAGGAACCTGGCAAGGCATCTGGTATCTGGAATTCCGAGCTACGAAGCATCAGCGCCGTGTTATGGCTACCATCCAAGGAGAAAAAGCCTGAAGTAGAATCGCCTGCTGAAATAAGTTATGGAGTTGAACTCGCATTTTTCCATCATGTCGGGTAGCTTTGTGATGCATGTACACCGATTCTTGCGCCGAACGCCGATGGCATTTTCTTTCGCAGCCCAGCTCGCCGCGTTGTGTCGATAAAACTTGGCGGCAATCACGACGTACCATTCTCCTGCATGTCTGTGTCATCGCCTGCCAATACCTTGACCTTTGGAACGTAGTCCTCAGTAGGACCGGCCCCAGGCGTTACGGCCACAACTTGGCCATCCTCATCGACAAACTCGAAATTGTACCGGCTAAGGAGATGTGGGATGGCGGATAATTGTGGCCCGTAGCGGGCTGTGTTGTCGTATAGCTCGAAGAGAGGCACGGCGAGCAGCTTCATGTTTTTGGGGACGCTCAGTACCTCTGCAGTGATGAGCAAATCAGCCACAAAATTGCCCCGTTGGCAGCCAACGAAGAAGAATGAAGATGATCAACAACATACTCGTTTTTGGCAAGTGAATAAAGTATAGCTTTTTGCATTCCTTGGGTCGGGTAACATGTGCAGGAATAAAGGGATACATGAAAGTTTCGAAGTTGGGTCGCCACCATTGCGCGAGACACTCGCCAATCTCCCAATTGCCAGCTTCTTCACCCTCGCCTATCCGACCTATTGGGGCCAGCCTTTCATCCAGTCTCGACTTGAAGCCTTCCTCTTCCTGATCTTCTGGTCGAAGGTAATCGCCGGGAAGCTTGAAAAACGCATTTGCGATCTGTAACATCAAAATGTGAGGATGGTTGTGCTCGTGGCAAACGAGGATGCCCTCGCAAGTACGGCGCATACCGTACTCGGCGTAATGTTCCTCGAGGCGTTTCAGGCGTGCGATTACCGAGGGATCTTCTTCAGGCTGCGTCTCTTTCACACCAAAGGTGTAGTTCGATAGAGGATAGAGTGTGACCCTTTGCGGCTGTTTTGAATCGAAATCGAGGGGAACGGTGGGCGGCTGAGCCGATTGCAGAGCCGACGGCGGTATAGTAGACATGATGGCAAGCAGTGCAAGCTGTCTGCTCAGAAGACAATGGCTGGCAAGAGAAACGGCTTCACAGAGATTTGAACGCAGTTTGGCGGTTGGGGCGGTACGCGAGCAGTCGCTCAAAACGGAAGGCGGTGTCGGCCATGCGACTTCAGTGCCTCACGCTATTCTTCCGCTCGCTGACCGGCCAAACGTGCTGTGCGGGTTTCCAGGTCGTCCTTTGAACTCACTCATGATGAACCAGACGACAAAATTGCCAAAATTGTCCGGGGTGCCCCTGCTCACTGGAATCGACATTTTGGTGTTTTGAAGCTGTATGCGAGCTCGCATACGCACTTGAAGCTGAAAGTAGTGCACCCGTATTGGAAAAGTTCGCCATTCTCCCTCCTTCCTCGCGTCCAAGGAAGGCATCAATGATTATTCACCAGATACGTCGCTCAAGAGCACAGGTCGGACGTGAGGCTGGACGTGATCATCAGCCTTGTCCGCAGGCTCAGCTTTGCCGGGTCCTGAGCTCAGATGACCTCTTTGCCTAATAAAATGCAGCCTCGGTGACAAGCTACATACATAGCTGCATGCGCGCCCAACCGGAATATTACCCTGTTGGTGTCGGTGCACGAGGAACGGAGCATGCTACGGATTCGTGCCTTTAAACGCTGGCCGACCGATGGCCCCCCCCCTGCCTTCCATCCCCTTTTCCCGAAAGGTGATGCACATGCCGACGTCACCTGGGCCAACTGATGCAGCACACAGCCAAGGAAGCCATAGTCTTTACCCCGTACCCCGTACAGAAGGAGGCGAGGGTACCCTGGTAGTGGCAGGGCGAGTGATGCTGATCCGGCCAACCGGTGAAGAGAGGGTGCAGTAGCGCTCATCATACTTTACTCTGCTGCATGGTACGAGTGGTAGCCGTTGGTCGCCCTGCAGCCACTCCCCCGTCCACGCGCATGTGGCCAGCGAATCGAGCGTGTCTGCCTGCCCCGGCACTGCCCGTACCCATGTGCCCAGATCGACATGGCATGCATTTGGTGGCTTTTCTGACGTCTTCACGGCGCCGCGAGCATGGAGCATGTGCTCTCATTCTGTTATTGCCAGGTAGTAGTGCAGAGCCGTCGCTCAGAAGCGGTAAACCGACGAGCCAAGTCGAACTCTGTCGAGATGGGCTAGCCCGCTTTCGGGAGGGTGCGAGATAAGGGAAACGATGGCTTTGGGCTTTGGGCTTTGGGCTTTGGGGGCTTGTCGCAGGCGGTTATGTGTCTGCCTAGCAACAGACCACGGGCCTCTCTGCCTTTCAAGCACCTTGCGTTGGCAAGAGCCAGACGGACCAATTCTCCGAACCGTCGTGAGCGAGTGAGAGGCACCCCGACTCATTGAACCCACCCCGCCACCTTCCGTCTCCGGAAATCGCAGATCCTTCTTCATCTCGCCCATGCCGACAGCTCGTGACCTTGAAAGCCCAGTCATTGACAGAGCCGTGCACTTGCTCCGTCGTCCTTCACTCACAGCCCGTTCCTCGCCCAACGTTCGATTTCGGAGACAGGGCTCGATTCGGTTCGGCGCCGCCCTTGCTGCTTGCTCTGCTGTTGCCTAAATGGTGGCACAGCTGTGCATGCAGCCAACACACTTGCCACCAACATGAGTCCGAGGCGGACCAACACGGCCTCGAACAATGTATTGCGTGTCGCACGAGCCGCACCTGCGTCCTCCAACCCGGATCTCTCCATCACGACGAATTTAGATTTTGGCTACAGAGTCCCCGACGACACTAGATCCTCGGTTTCCTCTGAGAAGAGTGACTCGAAACCTCCCAGAAGCGCCATGCGACGCTCATCCAGTGTATCAAAGATCCCCCAAAGCCCTAGGCGGGTGCGCTTCGACTTCATGGGCGAAGAGGTGCTTCCCACATCTTCTCCCCAGTCTTCGGCCTTTGTCTCCCCTCGCATACCCTCTCCCGACCCTGCTGATGACGAGAGCCCTTGCGCCTCCAACTTGGCGACCGATCCCGGGGAGGAGGACGATGAACACGATGCGCCGCCACGCAAAGTCTCGTCCTCCGACGCACTACGGGCACTGTCGCGAGCACCCTTGGAAGAAGACGGGACGGTCTGGACCGTCGTGAACTCTGATTCTGACGAAGCCGATGCTGAGAATACTCAGCCATGTGCCGCCCAAGGCAGCCCCCTCGACGGTGCCGACGCAGCCGATGATGGATCTAACAGCAAAGCCGATGCTTCACCATCTAAAGGAAAGTTGAGGATGGTTCAGGACCAACCCGGTCAGCAGAACGGCGCCTCGCCTCACGCAAATTTAGATGTGACCGCGAGCAGCTCCGATGACGAGTCTTCCGATGATGACGGGCTTTCCATGGCTGCACGCAAGCCGGCTGCAATTCGAGTGGCACAACTCACTGCGGCGTCTTCATCTGCGAGCTCTGTTCAACAGTCTGGTCAACAGTCTGGAACCTCCCAGGCCACCAACGCAACACCAGTGCTTGATGTTACAGACAAACCGGTGCGCAAAGATGTCATCTCTGATCTAGGCGAATCTGAAATGCCACAAGACCAAGCCGAGGTGTTTTACTTCGAAGATGATGAGCTCGAGTCGTCAGGGCTTCCGATTCGACCCCAGGCCTCCGTTCCGAAATTGTCCGAAGACCTGGAATCTGACGAGGATGTGACGGCCCAAGCACGCACCCATTCAAGTATTTACGCTACTTCCCCTGCCATCACGATCGCTCGACCAGCTCACCACGGTGAAGAGATCTCGACGCCCTCGAAGCCTAGGTATCAGCCCGGCACAGTCGGATCGTATAAAGGACGACCGCTCTTCATACCGGTGTTGAAGAACCCGGAGCTTCTGGCCGAGCTCGAGGCCAAGCCAGTCAAGGAAATGGTGGGGAGTGTACATGACATTGAACCAAGTGATCAAATGAACCCGAAAAACTTTGAAATGGCTCTCAGCGCACCAAGGAGTTTCAAAGAGCGTTTCATATTGGAGGAAATGATGGAGGCATCGAATGGGTTGAAAACAGCCCAACAGTAAGAGCTGTTGGTCTGTTCAATCCATATGATCCTACCCAGTTCCCATAACTCTTACATTATTTATCTGACTCTGGGTTTAATGGGGATCTTCGTTCGATTGAAAGCAGCATACTTAAGGCGTTGGCATTATTGGGGTTCATATGACGAAATCATGCGCAAAACGCCCAGATTCTGGATTGGTCACGGTTTTGTTCCAGGCTCTTGGCTTGTCACGGAGATTTGAGGGCGTTTGCTGTTGAGTGAGGTATTGCCTCACCTCTTTCGAGCCTCAGCCTTTCACATGGGGGGAGTTGGACATTGCTAGTCTTGACAGCAAAAGCCGAAGTACTCGGCTTCACAATCTACCGGTCGGCGATTCGTGCAGTGCAGCCTTGGTGCTCCAATGCTCTGCTTGCACTACTCGTCGATGGTTTCAGGCACAGCACACAGCTGGGCGTCAGGACTACGACCTCGTTCGCCACGTTCCCGACGTGCTAGCTAGAGAACTTGTCGCGGTTGCCCCTGTACTTAAGTCAATGTCAAACGCATCATGTCCTATTTTGACATCCCTATTGTATTTGGTGACATGCATTCCCCAAATGCCCTTGTTCACATGTGCGCGGAGCAGAAGCTACAACGCAATGCCACATATCGCGACGCCCGGAATCTCCTCATTTGCGACTGGATTCGGCTTTTCTGGAAGATGAATCTGACTGGAAACAAGTTGACGAGCGATGCCGATGGGCAGGTCTGAGAAATTAGCGGTTAAGGAACAAATACCACTACCGCTGTATTGTACAGTTTTACAGCGCTATTGTCGTAGTCACCTTACTAATTATTATACTTCATAGCTACTCAAGTAATGAACATTCTTACTTTCCTTCGCAGTGGAGTGTAATGGACTGGTCTCGGGGCGACTGCGAGTAAGCGTCAGTTGTGGTAACAAAACTCGTATTCTGTCCTTCCTTTCTCTCGAGAAAAGTGCGCCAAGCACGACGTCTAGCATTTTAAACCACAACGAAAACAAGGAACGCAAAAGCTAGACACAGTATCAGTCCGTCTCCCGGAACATAGAGTCGCCTAGATCACACTGTTAGAGGTATTATAAAATACTACGTTGCATTCATAGGGCTAGATAGAACACTGAATTGGAAGCTCATAGCACAAGTGTTGACGACAAAAATGAACAACATCGCAACGCTATGGGGAGGACACATGCAGAGCCGGGAAATGAAGGCTTAGAATGTCGCAAAGAAGGCATTAGAAGCCTTTGGTGGAGATCCGCCAGCAGGCAGCGCAGCTTGACAGTGCTAGCTAGGCGTATAATTATCTCACAACCGTATTCAAAATCTCTCACTTTTTATCCCGCGCACAATCCTTCGTTGCCCTTCCTTTCATCGAATTCCTACACTCGCTATTTTGACCGCTGTCGCACGACCACTCACTGCCAAAGCAAGTAAGCGCTCTCGCAATCCCGTCATATTGTTCATGACAAACATAACAAGGGGCTCCTTCCACGCGATGGGGCCAGTGAGGAAGGAGTGTAACCACAGGTACCTACCCTACTAGGTAGGTACCTAGGTACCTTATATATGGGCCCCCCCGAATGGGTAATGTACCTACCTACAGTGGGTGGACAGTTGTA